>CAUYLG010062174.1:0-14844 GCA_963573385.1 Cacajao melanocephalus
CCCCCCCCCCCCCCCCCCCCCCCCCCCCCCCCCCCCCCCCCAGAGAGAGTTAAGCTGTGGATCCTGAAGGCAAGGGGGAGCCAGCCACACAACTGTGTGTGGAAGCTGCTGCTGAAAGCTGTTGATAAAAGTGGCTCACACCTGTAATCCCAGCACTTTGGGAGGCCGAGGCAGGTGGCCTCCCAGAGTTCAGGAGTTCGAGACCAGCCTGACCAACATGGAGAAATCCTGTCTCTACTGAAAATACAAAATTGGCCAGGCGTGGTGGTGCATGCCTGTAATCCCAGCTACTTGGGAGGCTGAGGCAGGAGAATCACTTGAAGCTGGGAGGTGGAGGTTGCGGTGAGCCGAGATCGTGCCATTGCACTATAGCCTGGGCAACAAAAGTGAAACTCTATCTCAAAAAAAAAAAAAAAAAAAAGCTGCTGCTGCATCTTTGTCATTTCGGCAGAGCTGTCCATCTTTACAGATGGAAGGTGGGGGTGGGGTGGGGGGTGGGGGGGCAGGGCCCAGCACAGCTTAGCTAGTGCAGAGAGAGAGAAAAAGGAAGAAACTAAGTGTGGGGGAAAAAGGAAATGGGATGACAGAGAAAGAAAAAGAAAATGCGTGAGAGAGAGACTGGAAAAGACAGAGATCAAAGAGAGACGCAGAGGTGAGATGGGGGAGAAAAATCATATAAAAGGAAGAAAGAGTACAAGAGAATGTAGGAGGATGCGGAGAGGTTGGCAGGCCTGGGGAAGGTTCTAGAGGCTCAAGCAAAAAGGAGGTGCCTGGAAAGGGTGCAGTTCGGCCACTGGGGAGGGACAGGGCCCGGGAGCTGGGGATGCAAGTCAGAGAAGGATGTGGAGGAGAGTTTAGGATCAGGCTAGTGGAGGCGCAGTGGGTTGCCTACAGCAAAGACTGCATGGCTGTTTGTCACGTGGTTGAAAGGATTCAGGTTATGGAAGGGTAAATGGACGAGATGACCATTAAGGTTTCGTTGTTTTACTGAGAGGCTGTAAGTCCGCAGGGGCGGCTGCAGAAGGGCTCGGGGGCTACATAAGGGAGAAACTAGGGTTGTAAACTCAAAAGGACTACAGGGCCAGCAAAGGTGAGGAGGGCTGCAGGGCTGGGGGGACTGTGGCTACCTGAAGAGGGCACCCCTGTTAAAGGGGCAGCAGCTGTTTGGCTGTTCTTACAGTGCCAGCCCTGTGTTGCCAGATTGCTTTGTCAAGAGGCCAGAATTCTGACTTTTTAGGTGACATAGGATTTTTATGCTGGTGATCAGTTCTAAGAACTTAAAAACCCAATACAGCTGAAAGAAAATGCCAGTTTGCAGTCCCTGAAGTAGAGAGAGCTCGTGCTGGGGAGAGGTCCGCCAGGATCTTTTGAGGTTGGGTATATGAAAGTTCTGTTTCCCAGAGCCAGGCTGGGCCAGAAGAGGATCCTTGCAGCTGAGGAGGAGGAAAAGCCACTGAGTCCCCTTCCAGAGCGGGACAAACCCAGACCCTTTGCAGTTGCTGAGTCACCAGCCGGGGTGGTGTGGAATATAAAACAGTGCAGCTCTTGAGCTGCCAGGGAGAAGAATGGTGCCTTCAAAACAAAGAAGGAGCCAGGGATGCCCTTGCTGAGGAGACTGCCTGTCAGGGAAGGCACCATAGGCTGGCAGCTCTTCAAACCAGCAGCTCTTGGCTCACAGCCAGACCCAGCAGAGCCAGGCCGAAGGCACCCTAGGAGACCAGCTGGTTAGTCTCTTGCCTCCCCAAGTTCTTCCTGGGGTCAGTGGGACCTGGAGAGGTGCATACCCTAACTCCAGCCAGTTTCTTAACGGAAAGGAGAGGAGAATAAGAAGGTATCAGACTATAACTGTTTAGATATTATAGAATATCAAACTAAAGTTAGACCAGACCTTAAAGAAACTCCGCTACATGATGGAATGAAGCTGTTTGTGGATGGGTCATCCCAAGTGATAGAAGGTAAAACACACAATGCCTGTGCTGTCATTGATGGAAAGAAACAAACCTTATGAGAAAAAGGTAGATTACCCAATAATTGTCAGCCCAAATCTATGAATTATACGCTGTTAACTAGGCCCTGAAGATCCTGGAAGGCCAAGAAGGCACTATATATGCTAATTCCAAGTATCCCTATGGAGTAGTACACACCTCTGGGAAGATGTGGACTAAGCCAGGCCTAATAAATAGCAGGGGAAAGAACTGGTACATGGGAGACTGGTCAGACAAGTTGTAAAAAGCCTCCCGCTTCCAGCAGAGGTGGCCATAGTTCATGCAAATGGCCATGGGAAAGGAAGCACTATAGAAGCTGAAGGGAACGAACGGGCTTGTGGTCAGAGTTGCTAAGCAAGCCTCCCTGGAGGAGGAAGTTAAACTGTTTAGCCTAATCCCAGATGCCCCTAAGGTGGCATTAAAACCCCGATTTTCTAAAGGGGAAGAGCTGGGCAAGATAGGGCCGCTCAAACTGAGAATGGGAGCTGGGTGCTCCCTGATGGGACAGAAATGATAAGCAAACCCGTAATGAGGGAACTGACATCCATACTGCATAAGGGAAGTCACTGGGGTCCCCAGGCCACGTGTGATGCAATACTCAAGATTTATGGGTGTACAGGGATTTATACCCTTGCTAAACGAGAGTGTGGGGGTTGTGTGACCTGCCAGAAAATCAACAAAAAGGTAGTTAGAAAACAGACTATGGGAGGGAGACCTCCTGGGGTAAGGCCGTTTCAAAGCATTCAAGTAGATTTTACAGGAATGTCCAAAATAAGGAGACTAAAGTATCTACCGGTAATAGTGGACCACCTCTCTGGCTGGGTGGAGACCGTCCCCCTCCCAATGGCCACTGCTGGGAATGTGGTCAAAATAATCTTAGAACAAATGATATCCAGATTTGGCCTCGGACAATGGGAGCCACTTCACCTCGAGGGTGCTAAGGGGAACAGTGGAAAGTCTCCCTGCTGGAGACAGCAACACACTCCAGTCTTCCGTCACAGGCAGCTGTCTTTCCTGTTTCGTTTTTTTAATCACCACAAAAGAAATCTCTAAAAACTTCCTTTTTTTTTTTTTTGAGATGGAATCTCACTCTGTCACCAGGCTGGAGTGCAGTGGTGCGATCTTGGCTCACTGCAACCTCCGCCTCCTGGGTTCAAGCAATTCTCCTACTTCAGCCTGCCGAGTAGCTGGGACTACAGGCGCAAGCCACCACACCCAGCTAATTTGTTGCACTTTAGTAGAGATGGGGTTTCACCATGTTGGCCAGGATGGTCTCCATCTCCTGACCTTGTGATCCACCCACCTCAGCCTTCCAAAGTTCTGGGATTACAGGCGTGAGCCACCAGGCCCAGCCAAAACCTCCTTTCTGAAGCCATTCCAAGGCCTCTCGAAGGCAGTAAAAAGTTTTAAGAATGTCATATCTGATCAAATCAGTCTTGCTATAGATTACTTCTTTTTTGGTTCAGTGAAACAAATTAAAAACCCTTTTTGTCATACATCAGATACAATTCTTGAAATTCTAAGTCATTTTTGTTGTCATGTTATTGATCAAAAGATAAGTGAATGGGTAAAGACCTTTCAGAAGACAAAACAAAATCACAGGAAATAGTGGGATTAGAAAGATCTCTACGCCTGCAGAGGTTACTCTTCCTGGAAGTGAGAAAAGAAGATCCAAAAGATTCCAACAACAAGTTTCCAGTATATGAAACAAAACCTGTTTCCCCGAAAACTGGATAAAACGGCATTACCGAATACCCTGCACTAGGGAAAGCATAGATGTTCCTCGTGCCTCTGTCACTTGTTGTTCTGGAAGTGTTATCCTTAGTTATGTGTATTTCCTTAATAATAAAAACTAGCATTGTCGTTGTTGCTGTTTCTATTCCCTAAAAATAGTCTCTGGGTCACTCCTCTCTTCAGTTTGGTTGCTCTGGTGCATTTACCTGATGGCCACACACAGCCTCAAGGGGCTGAGTGAAGGGGCAGGGCAGAGAGGCCAGGCCTTTTGAGGCCCTGAACAATAACCTATGCGCTCTCAGCCACCAGCTAGCTGTGGCTGGAAACGTGAAGCAGCTGTCACCTTCCTGCCACACCTTCACTTCCCATACTTAACACCTGCCTCCTGCTGTCCTCCTGCCCTGGTGGCTACAGGCTGCAATTGACAAGCGCCTGGTTCAAAACCTAGCTCTGCTCTTCACCAGTTACGTGGCCCCTGGTCAAGTCATTCGTTGTCTCTGATCCTCAGTTTCCTTGTCTGTAAAACGGGAGTACTATTTCACCAGCTTCTATTAGGGGTTAAATAAGATAATTCTTGCATAGCACATAGCAAGCACTCAGCACATGGTGGCTAGTATTTGCTTCCTCTCCCTCATGGGTGGGAGACACAAAACAGACACAGGGTTAGGAGGAGTTCTCCTCCAGCCATCTCTAAACATGCTCCTGACAAAAAGTCACCTGCCTTAAGGAGCAGCTATTTGAGGGCAGCCCCACAGCACAGCATCACAACAGGTTTCCCAAGCACCCTCTGGCGACAGCCTAGGTCACATGAAGGGGCCAGTCTCAGAGGATGGCTCAAGGCCAGGGAAGGAAAATTACACAAGGAAATTAGCCTGGGCAAATAGTTGACTCTCAACAGGAGTTTCACATCCCAGCTGAGGAGAGTCCCCTGAACAGAAAGTCAAAAGTCAATGACAAGACAAAACCTTCCTAATACTCTCTGCGATATCTGTATACTCCCTCCCAAAGTGTCAAAGTACTTTGACCTCTATTTTGGTTTATTATTCCTCCTGAATCTGGCGAGGGAAGACACGAATGGGACAAAAACACACAGGGTGGTAAAGTGACAGGTCACACAGTTCCTTAGGGCAGATTCCCGTAGCTCCAGGACGGAATGCGGCCGTCTTCCTGGGCACGGAGCCCACGCCAACTGGATTCTGCTCTAACTACACAGAGCTCAGACCACCCAGGATCACACCTGCTCTCAAAGCCCAAACCACAGGAGCAGGCCCCTCTCCCCAGGCTGCTCCCTTCTGTGCCGGCGCCGCTGGGTCCCACCCCAGAGCCCAGTCTTCAAACCCCAGGAATCCCGCCCTCCCCCACCCTGCCCCTGCCGGCAGGCAATGCTCCCCGCCACTGCAGGGGGCTTGTAGGGATTTTCATCCCATCCCAACTTCTCGAAAGTCCTCTCCCAAACAACCAGCGAACCCTGAAGGAGACAAAGAAAACTTCCCTTAACCTCCCCTGCCGCCATTGCCTTCCTGGGGCGGGAGGCAGAGACCCGGAGCTTGGGGCCAGGCAGGCAGGGTGGGCTTTTCTGCCCTTCTCTAGGGAAGGAGGGCCGAGCTGTACCGCTCGACTGACTCACACTGCTGCCCTAAGCCACCAGTGGGGTGTGCCGGTTTCCCAGCAGCCTGGATGCGACTCCGGGAGCAGGCATGTGAGGCCTGGAGCCCAGCCTAGCTGTTTGAAGACCAGACTGTATCGATTGAGAATGTAATTGCTCCGTAATCACTGGGTAAACACTAGCTGGTCCATTGATCATGCTTCAGGCCCCATCACAGCAGATGGAAAGAGGCAGGAGAGGCGGAGATGCTCCAGCTATGCTAATGCAGGGCTCTCCCTGCAGCCGTTCTGCAGCCATTCTCGGAGGGGCGCCCCTTCCTCCAAGGTACGCCACGTGGCACCCTCCGATAAGGCTCTGGTGGCCCGGGAGGGACTGGTTAGGGTAGGAGGCCCTCTAAAGGGGCGCAGTACGCTACGCCAAGTGGGAAATGCAGCTACAAAATCTTTTTTTTTTTTTAATGGGCGTGGGGAGGATGTAAAACCCAACGCATAGAAAAATAAAACACTGGGAGGCTGCACACTAAAATATTAACATCAGTTAATTCTATATGATGAAGTCCCATTTATATTTTCTTCTTTATATTCTGTATTTTTCACATTTCCAACAACTATAATCAGAGAAAACAGATGTTATTTAAGATCCAGTGAAATGGCTGGAAGGACTTCTCTTGAGCTCTTAAAAAAAATTCTAGCAGCAGCTCTGAAAAAAGAGGTTGTGTGTTGGAGATGGACCTGGGTTCACCGTCCAGCTCCAGAAATAATTAGCAGTGGTCCCTCGGTCAAGATACCTAACTTCTCTCCATTCTAGATTCCTCATCTGTAAATGGGAATAACACCTATCTCACAGAATTACGTGAGATAAAATATCAAGAGCGCCCAGCAGAATGTCCCTGGCATGTTCAATAAATGATACATTCAATAAATATTGGTGTCTTCCATCTCGGAGTAAAGATGGGGTGGGTTGAAAAGGAAGGAGCAAGGACTAGGAGTGAGTCAGTTCAGTTGGCAGAGGTTCACAGCACCCCAGACCCCTACTCAGATCCTTTCTTGCTCCGGAGGCCTAGGGACTGTTCTGTTTCCTCCCTAGCACCTCCCCCTCCTGAGCCCACCTGCCCCTCCTGAACGCTGCCTCCCCCTCCTGAACTCCAGCTCTCCTCCTGAGCCCCACCTCCCCTTCTGAGCCCCACCTCCTCCTCCTGAGCCCACCTCCCCCTCTTGATCCCGCTTCTCCCTCCAGAAACCAGCCTCCGCTGCCTGAGCCCCACCTCCCTCTCCTGAGCCCCACCCTCTCCCACAGCTGTCTCCTCCCATTACACTAATAGAAACGCATCTTCCTCATCTTGGCCCCATTATCACCCTCAGAGACAAATGGGCTCTATGCTGGGAGGCAGCTGGCCAGCTCCCGGGTCATTGTTCTGAATGTCACCGAGAGCCTGAAAGGGAGGGGAGCCCGCAGGATCGAAAGTAGAGCTGCAATTACTGGCCTATTCAGTGCCCCAGAATAAAACCCTGTCATTAGCTGGCAGCAGGAAGGAGGTCGTTGGGGCAACGACCAGGGGGCGATCTTTTCTGGGGAGAAAGAGAGTGGCACACAGTTGCCACCCCCTGGCTGGCTGCTGGGAGGGGGCACCATCCCCAGCTCCCACCTCCTAATTACCCTGGCAGACACAGATTGTCTTCCTAGGGGGGTGTGGGGAACCAGGGAACAGCAGAACCCATAATAACTCTATCTGGTCATCCAGCTTCAGAGGGCTTTGCCAGCCTTATAGCTGCTCCGCTGTACCCCAAATCACTGACGCGCACCCTTCAGCCTCCCTTTGCAGACACCCAAGCTTCCAGACGTGCTCAATTTCAAGTCTTCCCACTCGTGGGACAATCACTGCCTGGCAGGCTCCCAGCCCCAAGACAGAGTTTTCCTGACACCAGCCACCAGATGCTCCTCTGCAGGTGGCTGGGGAAGGCCGTCCTGGCCTCGGTAGGGCTGAGGCTTCTCTGCCTCTTCGGGAGGGGCGAGGCTCTCTTCTGGCCCTGGGATCTTTCTAGGAGGGAGCAGGCTTTCCCCTGGGCTGAGCAGCGTCTCTACATCTCTGATCAGATAGATGAGTGGCCACTGCAGCACCCCAGGGAGGGCCCTGGCAGCTCAAGGAAAGGGACCCTTGCTCAGCTCAGCTGGAGTGGGGACCGGCCTCAGCCATAGTGCAGAGGAGGATGGCAAGGGAGCTCCCGTGGCTGGCTGAGTCCACACACCAAAGGCCCTGACACCTGATTCACTGGCTTTGGATTCCTTACTGGAGTCTCCTGCAGAGGCCAACTGCTGATCCTAGAAACCCTCAGGAGACCATGATTCGGCTGGACACTGGCTGAGCTAGTGGGAAACCAGACTGACAGGGAAGAAGCCAGACTGACAGAGGAGGAGCCAGACATAGGGGGAGGAGCCTGGCTTGTCTCAGAGCTCCGGAGTCCCATAGCAGTTCCCCTCAGAGGGCTGCGAGACCCACTCGCCTGTGCCAGCCCCACAGGCCGGCCTCTGACTATAACATATTCCACTAGAGGAGACTGCTGGGAATTTGAGGCTATATACTCTGGAGGTGGGACAGCTGGTCTAGGGGAAGGGGTGAGGGGTGGTGAAGGAGTCGCTGATAGGGTTGGGAGTAGAGATGCTGAGAGTCTGATCATGGAAAACTTATCTTGGGATAGAATTCCCGCAAGAAGCCAAAAGCAAACCACATACACTGCTGGGCTGTCCAGAAAACATCCAGAGGGGCTCCTCCCAGAGAAGCCAAGAAAGTCACATCAGACAGACAGACAGACAGACAAAAACGGCTCTAGGAAACTACAAATCAGATAGACAGACAGGACAACTTGGAATAACTGGGAACTAGAGACGGAGAGCAGCTGAAGCCCTAGAACATCTAGGGGATGGGGCAAGTCTCCCTGCCCCCACCCAGGGGGAGGGCCCCCATAGGCAGGGTGTATAGGCCCCTCCATGAACCAACATTCAAGAGAATCTCCCACCTCCCTCCCCGGAGCACCGCCAGTCCCCAACCTCAAAGCCCACACCTCCCAGGGGAAGGTGAACCACAAACCTCTTGGAAACTAAGATCATGGGTTTCCCATCATCCACCTCAAACCCTGGAAAATGACCCTATTCCCTTGGAGCCCCAGCCCCTTGAGAGGGCAGCACCCCTCCCCTGCTCCACATCTACCTACCTTCTGGGGTGCTGCTGGGACCACCTCTTTTCCACTCCTTCCCACCTGGATCTGGGGCTGCAGGTGGGCACCACTCAGGCAGCAGGGGAGTGCTGGTGCATGAGCGGGCATGCAGGCTGCGAGTGGATGGGAGGAGAGACCACAGCAAAGCCAAGGGACAGTCTCTGTTGCCCATCCCTGCCAGGCCTGGGCTTCTCAAGGGTGTGCCATCTATCCTCACTGAGGCCTGGTGCTTGGTTAGTATCAATAAAATGCTTACTGAATTGAGTTGAATTGATGGGGCTGGAGGCAGGCCAGACAGCTTTTCTCTCTTCTCTCCTACCAAGGAAGGCAGTTTCTAGGAAGGAGACCCGGGTCATGTGTCTGAACAGTGAGGTCCATGGGAAGGGGCCAGGGCTCTCAGGGTCTTCCTCTACATCACCCTGGCATCTTCCACATCGCCACGCTCTCCTCTTCCTTTCTCCCTCCCCCATTTCATTCTCCCATTTCTCTTCTTCCTTCTAACTTCCAGGTGAGCCGTGTTCCCTTTGAGGGCATCCTAATGTCCCACTGCATCGAGAATTTCTCAAGGGTCCAAGTTGGCCTTATGTGGCTTTATGTCCCCAGGCCTGGCCAAAAACTTGTCACAGAGGACACCCAAAGCATCGGCCTCCCATCTTCAACATGGTTGGCCTCAGGAACTCCCATCCCTCCCTCAGCTCTGGATTTAAGGACCTCTAAGGTGTCTGGCCTCTCTGAGTCCTCCTCAGAGCCCTGCCTCTTTCTCTGAGCTCCCCTATAAGCAATGCCTTTCATGGGGTGTTTGTCTGTGCCCCGAGGTCTCTAGCCACCACTTCTGATCACCGTCTAGTTATTTTCCAGAAGATAAAGGGGGAAAGATCACAGAATAATTGGATCTTAAATCTGGAAATGGTGCTCATGACTAGTCTGATGCCCTAAGCTTCCCGTGGCTGTGCTGGTCCTTGCTCTGTGACTGTGGACGAGTCTCTGGGTCCTCCGACCCTTATTCTCCTCTCATCCTTCAGGGACAAGAAGACCTGCTTCGTCTGGCCCCACTGAGCAGCTGAGAGACTTGAAGGGATGATAGGTGAATGACACTTTTGAGACAGACCAAGCCCTTCACTATCCAGATGAGGAAACTGAGGCCCAGGGTAGTGGAGTACCTCACCCAAATTCACTCCATAACAAGTCGCTGAGAGACCAGGCAAATTTCAGGCCAGAATCCAAGTAGAGCAAAGAACAAGTCAAGAAAAGAGAAATGTGCAGAATGGAGACAGACAAACTGGTGGAAAAGAGAAAAGAGCGAGAGAGACTGACAGCGCACAGATCGGGGGCAGGCGGGGAACACGGCGTGGGCAAAGAGGAGAACCACTAGGGCAGAGAGACAGAGGCAGGTGCGGAGGGAGGAAGCTCATCACAGGATGGAGAGAGAGCACCAGGAAGGGGGACGGGGAGGCAGAGGGCGGGTGGATAACCCAGGAAAAAACAGAGGAGAAAGCTTGGGAGTGTGGCTCTAAAATCTGACTTCTCAACACTCCCATCCCATCCCAAGGCTAGCGACTAATGCAGCCAGGGCTGAGACATCCTTACTTAAAGCCAGGCACCTGGGCTGACTGGAAGAAGAGCAACTAGAAAGAGAAGTATGAATCCTCGATGTAAGAGGAAGGCCAGGCACTACGCATGGGCTGAGTGCACACCGCTGTGCCAGGCACCCTACTATGTGAGAGACATGAATATTCTTGATCAGATCAATTGCCCTGGCTGCTTACAAAATTAAGATTTTCCACGGGCATTTAGAAGAAAGGAGCATATATTTGGGTTGCGAACGATAGGGCATAACGACCTTAAAAGTTGGAAATGGCCCATCTGGGGTCCAGAGGGAGCAAGAGAGAAATGGAAGTCCGAGGAAGGAGGTGAAAGCAAACAAATAACCCCACATGAGACTCAAGAGGCGGAGGCCCAATAGCCAGTGCAGTGGTGCATGCTTTGCTCTATCAGGAAGGAAGGTAGGGGTGCGGAAGGGAGGAAGGGCCACAGTTCCCACCTTTGGGAGGCCAGGTCGGAGCAGGCGGGCTTCTGCTCGGCATCGGCGGCTGGGCAGCAGAACTGGTGCAGCACGGTCTCATTCCTGCGGGCAGAGCAGAGGGAGATCAGAGCGCCTGAGACAGAATGGGCCCTCGTCCCACCTGGTACCAAAGCATTTCTGCCCCGAAACCTTGCTGCCCCCATCCCTGCCCTTTTGAGCCCCCTGTGTGACACTCAGGCAGCCAGTCACTGCTACGGGCAAGAGTGCAGTGTTGATTCTCTGTCCATCAAAGTCCTCTTCAATCAACCATTAGGCTCAATTCAAATGCCACCTCCTGTGTGAAGCCTCCTGGACCTCCTTGGCAGCTACTTCTGCACCCGCTCCCTGCAGCAGGCTCTTTCACCTGTATATACCAAATGTCCCGCTCTTTTATCGTACTTTGTTCTTTATGATCCTGTTCTCCACCAAGGTCCTGCAAGGCAGAACTAGGTCTGTATGTCTAGGATGCACAGAATTGCATGCAGTGAATATTTTTAAGCTGATCATATGCAAAGACACAAAACATCCATACAGGGACTTTAGTGTCGCCAGCTGAAAATCCGAGGAGGGGTGCTCAATGAGGCATTTGGTGTAGATGAAAAAGGCAACCCAAGAGGCAGTGGTCTGGGTAATAGCCCCAACCCTACAGTTAGCCAGCTGTGTCAGACACGGCTCACCTTCAGCTGACTCACTAATGAACTACAGGAGCTGAACTAGAGAAGTGGTTCTCAGCCCTGCTGTATATTAGAATTACGAGGAGATTTTTAAAAAAACTTATGCCTGGGCCCTCCCTTCCCCCCAGGACTCTGAAATTACGTGGTCTGGCATAAGTCCAGGGCACTAGGACTTAAAAAAAAAAAAAAAAAACTCCCAGGTGATCCTAAAGGCAGCCAGGATTGAGAGGCACCAGACTAGAGGATTTCCAAGGTCCCTTCCACCTCTGAAATGCTGTGATTCTAATATCCACTTTGAGCCAATCTGGGATTTAATGTTGAAATTACTTTTGGATAAAGATACACTGACCCACTGCCTTCTCTTCCTTAATAAGCAGTTGCCGTCCTGGGCATTATCGAGACAGAGAAAATCAAACCTGGAAGGGCCCCCAGAGATCATCTGAAAGGGATTTTCAAAATTCCCTCAGCTTCAGAACACTTTGTCCAAACCAAATCCTTACTGGAAGCCTATTTTGTAAAACAACAAAAGCAGAACGGCTCCATGGCTGGGGGATGGGGCATTTGTGCCACTTCCCAGACCTCCTTGCCTTGAATTTGGTAGCCCCCTCCCAGGCACGTCTTGGGGGCCCAGGGTCTGAGAGTGTAGACAGGAAATGCTGAATTTGGCTAGCTGCATGGAGGAAAGTAACACAGGAGGCTATCTTAATTTTTGTTTGTTGTTTTTTTTTTAGACACAGGGCTTTGCTCTATTGCACAGGCTGGAGTACAGTGGTGTGATCACAGCTCACTGTAACCTCGGCCTTCTGGCTCAAGCAATCCTCCTGTCTCAGCTACAGGCATGTGCCACCAGTCCCAGTTAATTATAGACAAACTTCGTAGAGACAGAAGTCTCACTGTGTTGTCCAGCCTGTCTCAAACTCCTGGCCTCAAGTAATCCTCTTGCCTTGGCCTCCTAAAGCACTGGGATTACAGGCGTGAGCCATCACACCTGCCTGAGTCAACCTTAATTTGACAAAAATAAATTCAGAAAGGTTATATGTTTAAATGAGAAAAATTTAAAGGAAAAAATCAGAAGGGAACTTAGTAATATAGCTTATGTGTTGGGGAGATTTTAAAAACAAAACAGGAAACTGAAAAGCCATTAAAAAGAAAGATAAACATGTCTTGACTAAATAAAATGAAAAAAAATCTGTATGAAAACAAATACTCTAGGAAATCAAGAGGCAAATGGTAGACTAGGAAAATATATGTGCAAAACGTATGACAGAAAGCAAGTTAATACCCTGCACTGAGCTCCAGCACATTCATAGTGCAAAGACAAACCCAGCAGAAAAAAACGAGCAAAGGATAGGGATAGCAACGAGAAATCTAAAGAGCCAAGAAATAGGCTTTACCTCATCAGTACTATTCTGCCACACAAACTCACATTAAGAACAGACGCATAGCCAATGGAAAGATGCTTACTAGTAAATAGGAAAATGCAAATTAAAGTCACGCTGAGATGCCATTTCTCATCCATCAGACTCATTGGTACACATTAAAAAGACTTCTAACTGTGAGGATGTGGGGAGAGGGGTGCCCTGAACCATTTTCTGTGTAGATGTGAATTACGAAATGTTTACGGAAATGTAAACCAAAAATAAAATTCTAAGCCCCCAGTTGACTGAATGGACCCCCTTCTCAGCCAAGGGCATTCCAAAAAAACCTGAAAAACTAGCTCAGGCCTTGATGGGCAGTGGGGGCAGGACCTGCCTCCTTATCCCCTTCTCCCGTAGGAATTCAGGCACAGCTGACCAACATTAACATTAAAACAGAGATCTTCAGAGTGACAAAACAGACTCTTTGTAGCAATGACAGGCAATTTCTACCGAATTCCAACCTGACTCTAGCAGAGCATCACATGACAGCAGGCCTTGAAAGAAACTGAAGTATTTTACAGCAAAATACATTTCTTTTATATATTTTGAAATGGCCCTGCAAAGCTGTCTCTTGGGAAGAAAATCTACATTCTGTAGAGAATCCTCTTCCCTTTCCAGGTCTTTTCCCTGATCCAGGAGAAAATCAATTAAGAGTCTGGCACCTTTTTAAGTCTGATAAGAAAAATTTACAGCCTACTCTCTCTGAAGCCAGTACCTGGAGGCTTCATCTGCATAAGAACCTTGGTTTCCACTGCTGATTCCAGGTCAATAATAACAACTCTTTCAACAAATTGCCAATCAGAAAATCTGTGAATCCACCTATGACCCAGAAGTTCCAACCATGTTCTAAGTTGTCCCACCTTTCCAGATTGAACCAATGTACACCTTGGTTCAACCTCACTTACGTAGGTGACAGATGTCTCATGTCTCCCTAAAATGTATAAAACCAAGCTGCAGCCCAACCACGTTGGGTACATGTCCTTAGGCCCTCTTGAGACTGTGCCGCAGGCCATGGTCACTCATCTTTGACTCAGAAGAAATCTCTTTAAATACTTTACAGAGTTTGACTCTTCAACAGAAGCGTTGCTTTTAGTGTGGTGGTGGTGGAGCGGGACAAATGGAAACAGCCCAATCCCCATCAATCAGAAAATGGTTGAATAAACTGTAATACCTTCAACCATAGCATGCAACGACGCCACCTATTAAAAAAGAACTAGTTAGCACTCTCTCTCTCTCTCTCTCTCAGTCCGGATGGATTTCCACAACATATTGTTAAATGAGAAAAGCAAGTTGCAGAGAAATATACGAAGAGTGATTCCAATTTTATAAAATAAACAATGACTCCTCTCACCAAATGCAAATTCTATGCATGTGTACTCTATTTATATATGAATGCAAACTAAACTATTAACATTGGCTACCTCAGCGGATGGGGGGGGCGCGGAAGACCGAGGTAGGAAAAAGAGAAGGAAAAGCAATGCTTAGGGTAAAATGTTGACTGAAAATATTAAATATAAATTCCCATGTGTGATATTACTGTAAAGCCATTAAAACTGAATATGAACCTGGATAAGAGCTGGAAGATGCCAGAAACCGACACAAATACTGATGTCATTTCACAGAATAGATCATGGAAAATTTTTATCTTGGACTTTTGTTCATTTAATACATTTTTTGTTACAGTTACAGATGATATATAATCGATAGGCCATAGACTAATTGTAAGGTCGATAGCCTCGCCAGGAGCTGGATGGACAGTACTCACCCCCTCCACACCTGATAACACTTATCAGGAGGCCGGACGTCCTACTGGCGCCTGCCTTCTCCATGCAGGCTCCCCACACCCACTCCTGCATTCCACCCTTAGCCCCACACTCAGCACTAAATCATGCTGTCAGCCCAAAATTCAAAAATCCCGCCGAGAGCTTAACCAATGGCAGCTCGCCAAGTCCGGGTCCAGTCTCTCTCTCTGACCAATACAGGTGCCCATGCTTTGTTACCTTCTCCAGCCCACCTGTCCATAGCCCTGCTGGACTACCAATGGCAGCTCGCCAAGTCCAGGTCCAGTCTCTCTATGACCAATGCAGTTGCCCACGCTTTGTTTCCCCACTGACCAATCTACTGCCCTCACCGCCTATAAAACCCCAAGCCCA
>CAUYLG010062175.1:0-149512 GCA_963573385.1 Cacajao melanocephalus
AGGTGAGCATCACATACTGTGGACAGTTAGGGGGCTAGAGGAGGGACAGTGAGGGTTGGGGAGGGTGGGGAGGGATAACATGGGGAGAAATACCAGATATAGGTGATGGGGGGATGAAGGCAGCAAACCACCTTGCCATGTATGTACCTATGCAACAATCCTGCATGATCTGCACATGTACCCCACAACCTAAAGTACAATAAAAAAAGAATAAGAAGAATATAAATAATTAAATAAACAATAATGTCTTCAATGCATATATTAGATACCTACTCAATGCCATGGTTGTGCTAGACACTAATCATAAAAAAATCAATGCAGGAAACACAGCTTGCTATGGATGTGCATATGAGTGGTCAAAAAACTATTAATATATTAATAGTTAACCCATATACCCCAAAGGTTGATAAGCATAAAAATTACCTGGGTATTTCATTAAATGCTCATTCTGATTTAGTACTAGGTGGGTGTGTCTTCTATATGTTTATCAAGCTCTCATGTGATGCCAGTGCTGCTATCTATGCAACACACTTGAATAGTGTTAGGGCAAAGAAAATAGTTCTGCAGAATATCACATTTCAAAAGAGACTGGATAAACTCAGTGAAATTAGCCAAATGAAGAAGAGAGATAAATTGGGTCCCCTACTTTCTCTACTTAAGAATTTAATGTTGTCTTCGAGAGCTAAACTAGTAATATATGGCTGTAATGTATGTTCTCTGTCTTCTATAACAGAAACAAGTAGAAGATGTCAATAAATATATGATTGAGGAGTTTAGTAAGTCCTAAATCAACTATGTAGATGAAACCTAGGAATGTCAGGAAAGGCAGGCAATTT
This sequence comes from Cacajao melanocephalus, assembly GCA_963573385.1. NCBI lineage: Eukaryota > Metazoa > Chordata > Mammalia > Primates > Pitheciidae > Cacajao > Cacajao melanocephalus. The sequence goes on from CAUYLG010062175.1 coordinate 837, forward strand.
TAATTTGATAGGTAAGCATCCGATCAATTTTACTTTACATGTTTGTAGAAGCATTGCATGAAAGAAAAAGTTTTATCCTCTGGAAAAGAACTCTCAATATTGTCAATTACTATAATCTGAGACAATTTAAAATAATACCAATGCCCCAACCCTACCTTAGATGAATTAAATCAGACTGCAGTATCTTAAACCCTCTCAGATGTTTCAAAACAGAGTTGAGAAGCACTGACATAGAAGAGAAAATATAAAAAATAAAAAGAATCAGAGGTTGGCAGTATTGAATAAAATAACCAAGGTAAGTGGGGCCTCAGCACATGAAATTGCAGAGATGACACTTTCAGCCCCATAAAAGAAAAATTGCACTGGATACGTTAATCCAAAAGAAATACTTTATTGAAGACTATTGCAACAGGGACCAAAACTAGTGTAACAAGCAAAGAGAAATTGAACTCAGGTCTACTGAAACATTTTCTTCTTCAGGTTCTAATTTTCCCATTTATTATTCTACAATAGGTTTATTGCTGAACTAGGGAAAGATGTTTATTGCAAAATGTGACAGGAGCTTTTCTGTTTTCCCCTTGTCCTATGAAACTCTGGACTGTGGACTTGGGAAGAAAAGCAGCTCAGCTGCTAGGACCAAGCACATTAAAACAAACATACTGTAATGGTATGACTTTCTGGTTCCTGGTTTCAAGTAGGTATTATGAACAAGGGACCGTTTTTGCTATTTCTCTAAGAGTAAGGTCTTGTTCCTGTTGACATTAGGATAGGATGCAGTGGTTACACTTCAGGAGAATTATGTTCCAAATAGCAGAGATCTGAAGAAACTTAGCTGAACCTTGAGAGAATTGTTATTGTTATTGTTGTTCGTGGGATGGATTTATAAAAATGCTGCAACAAAAATCTAGAACTGAAGATATTGTGAAAAGAAAACTATATATCTTAGAGTTAAAGCAAATGAATCAAGACATCTAGAAATCCATATGACAATCTTTTTTTTCCAAGTTTAAATGTGCTATCATTTTTACTTTACAGCTGTGACTGACCTGCCCTCAGCAAGACATGCCATTTGAATTTTCTAGCTTTTATTATAAATAGATTGAACTGTGCATATTCTTACCCAGACTCTCTTTTTACCCCAATGAACCTGCAAGTAGACATCATTGGCTTGGGTCCTTGTCACTCAGGGTGATGTTTGCAAGAAACATATATAAAGTTAAAAGAAAAGGAAAACTGAATCAATGAGTGGAAACTTAGATAGAAACAAAATGAGATGCTGACCTTTTCTTGTTAAAAACTAATTATTAGGTCAATAGAGAGTGGTAAAGAAGTAAAAGGATTCCTCCAAGAATATCCACAACCACTTTGTAAGTTAACTGTTATTAAAGCATTATTTAATTACCTCCTGATATGAAGGCAATATCACCATCAGTGGATGACACACAGACATTTTGACTGGTTTCTTCACAAAATGGGAAATTTGTGGTTTTTTTTTTTTTATATTTTTAGCACTACTTTATAAACTCTAAATTTAAGATGTTAAATATATATGCTTTTATTTCAGTCTTAAATAGAATGTAGGTTGGCCTTTGAAATAAAATGTAAGTGCCAGCTTCTCTTAATTATTTTTACTTGTCTTGTTATTGTTATGTGTACTAAGAATATTTTAAAAAGTATGCTGGATGAGAAGCCATTCTTGTAACATAAGGCAGGCAAACCCAGAAGTTATGAAAAAAGGAGTATATTACTCCTTTTAACTGAGTTAGTGACTAGAGTTACTAGTCACTAGTTACTAGTTAGTGACTAGAGTGACTAGAGACATCATGAGAAAGAAGTATCTTAGAGTGATGAGGTGAGGAGTGATACTACCTGTGCAATAAAAGAAAATTACTTGATCCAAATCAGAACATATCTTGAATCTTGCTCTCATAAGTAATATGCTGTACCTAAGCTTAGGTATAAACAAGTTAATCTCATTCATACAGTGTCAATTAATACAAAAATTCAAAAGACTTCCACTTGTGGGTATCACTGTGCTTGCAAAATATCAATGTCCCTTGGCTATTAGGAAAAGGTTTAGTAGAATAAACAAAAATAATTTGTGACTCATTTTAATGCTTTTCCTTACAGCCAACACTTCTGAATATAGCTGAAAGAAGAAAAGCTCCAAGACCCTAGGATATGGATTAGAATCAGGGACTAAGCTGAGACGATCATAGTGTCCACATGAACTGCTTCAGGGAAGAGCAAAACCCTGGGCATGCTGGAAAGCAAGACAGCTGGTGACTGGGAGAACATGGTAGGAGAGCTCCATGGATAATTTTTGGCTTCAGCAAACGTGAATTCATCACAGGCACTGGAGAGTAGATATACATGCACCCAGGCTTACATCTGAGTGTGTGAGAGTGATATGCACATAAGCAGGAAAATGGCTGCTATTTCTGTCATTTTACTTTGCTCTCCTGTCAAACATCAAGTTAACAAATAAGCAACTAAAAATCATAGGATTTCCACAGATGGAAGCAAGGTGGTTGAAAGTGATTCACCAACTAATAGATAACTATTTCTTAGTGGAAGCTTCAAGGGGACATGGCCTGTAATCTGCTAGAACACAGGTCAGAGAGATTGAGCTAGTTGAGGGTGGTTGTCTGAAAGAGCTTAGACTGAGTTACACTGACGTTATTTATACACAAACACAGAATCACATCAGAAGCCAGGTGGCTGGCAGAAGCAGGGATGACAGTTATAGAAAGGAAATGCCTGAGACTGTGGATGGGGGAGGGGAGAAGACAGAGGACTGAGAACATGACTACCTACATTTACCTGAGTTTGTTTTTTGCTTAATGTAGATATGGAGTGAAGAAAAAGAATATGATACAGCTTCACTTTTAGCTAAAGTTTTCCCTGGTAGCTTAATATTAAATGGAGAGAAAATGTAGTAGCTATTAAAAATGGAGCAATGAGATATGTTATAAAGACAGGCAGTATTCTTGAGTCAGGTCGATTAACTCCAATGCAATTTCCGTTTTCTCTGTAGTTTCCCTTATACCATCTTGACAGTGCATGCCTTTCATGCCAAAGAACTTCATAGCAATGAATGTTCCATAGTGTTTGTGAAAGCCAAGCATTTGTGACCAAAAAACAAGCACCACCACCAATAGCAACAAGAACAAGCAGTGTTGTAATATGACACACTGGTGAAATATACCTTTATAACATCATCAATAACATGGTGATAACATGGACTTTATAGAGTTAGCATGAGAATTAGATAAAAATATACATGCATATATATATGTATGTATGTATTTATGTGTGCACATGTATATGTGTGTATATATTCAAACAATGCCTGACTCATTTTAATAATTCAAAGGAAGTGATTATCTTGTTAAACTATAAATTCTCATGAAGGAGATAATGCCCATATTGTTGATGGATTACTTTATCCTGAGTTATTCATGTCTAAATGCACAGGGAGTGCTCACTAAATATTTGTTAGAAAAATTAATATTAAATTGAGAACATGTCTGTAAATTATGTGACAGAACTTTCTAAATGTTTTATTCCACTTAGTTACTGTATTTTTAATTTGACAAAAATGGGTAATACCAACTGTTTAACTTTGCATATAATTAAGAAAATACTTCAGTGGTTACTTAAAGAATTAACTGTTTTAGAAGAATATGATACAAAAATCATGCAACAGTTATTGTAAATTGATTTTATGATAGATTTTTGGTATCTCATTTATGTTATTAAAACATATACTTAAGTTAAATTGTTCCCTTTGAACAACAACAAAAAGAATAAATACTTTATAAAAGTAGATAATGAGCAAGCTAAAAACTTGTTTAAAGTCTAGTGTTTTGAGTATAATACTGGAAATTACATATATAGCTGAGAATTAGTATCTGTATATGACTCTATAAACCATATACAACAAAACAATTTTTAATTATGTTAGCATTTACAGATTATTTGATTATTACTGTTATAATTTTAATAATTCTGAGTAAAAACTATACTTTTTACCTAAATGACATTAGTAGAAGTTAATTACCTTATAAACTATTCTAATTAAAACTGAAATAAGTTATTTTATTTTTAAAAGTGTATATTTTATCAACTATTAAAATGTTATGCTTATTTTGTAAGTACATACATAACTCAAGTGTTACATGATATTTATTAGTCCATTCCATTCATATTTAGTAGTATATAATGACAAATGATTTTTTTGAGAAATTAAATAATAGTTAATGGAAGCTTCATCTATCAGGCATTGTAAGATCACTGGTATGGGACTAGTGCTTTCTCTGAATGAAATAAAATAAAATCTGAACAAATTATGTAGGACAACTATTTTCAGGCATTGAATCATAGGCAACTTGAAACTGCAATCCCTGAAAAAAGGGATCCCTGCAATCCGTTCACAAGATGGGCTATACAGCCCCCACACTTCTGTACCTTTGGACAATGTTCTAATTTGTTTCAGACAGCTTGAACACAAGAAAAGCCCATGATCGCTCTGAGCTGAGAAAACAGAGAATGGAGCTTGTGGCTTCTGAAGCAGCCAGAATATAACATATGTAAGATCAAGTCACCAGACAAAAAGAGTCAAGAAGAGTTGAATTATGAAGAATTTGTTTTTGAGGCCTTAACTGAAAGGTGAGCTGCACATAGTCTGGTAGAGACTCAACTATTACAGAACTGAGAACAGAAGAGAAACACTGGGGTTTGAGCAATGCTGGGAGATACTGGAATTCTGACCCAGCAAGAGAGGAGAGTTGATATCCCAGGTATTCACCTAAGGCAATAAAAAGATTACGCATTAGGAGTAACAATACTTTCTTATAGTCTACTCTAAAGTAACAGAAATAAATTCTTAAAATCAAGCCTCATAAAGTACACAGATAGAACTTTAGATGCAGAAAGTGTTTCCTACATAGAGGCTTGATAAATAATACCTTATGTTTTTCACAGATCCACCCTATTGATACATTGAAAATAACCCTAAACAAGTTAAAATCTATGGTCTTCACAAAATACATTGGCAATGTTAAGGGTACAGTCAGTGTTAAGTGTAACGTCAAAAGAAAAGGAACATATTCCCCGGAAACAAGAAAAAAATAGAAATTGACTCTGAAGAGAGCTCAATATTGGAATTAGCAGTCCTGAAATCTACTACCAAAATATATTGAGGGGAAAATATGTTGTATTCACAGAAAAATGTGGGTGTAATGAATAAACAGAGTAATATAGCAAGTAAATGGAATCTATAAAAAACAAGTGAAAATTGTAGATCTAAAACGTATAATTAAAATTTTAAAAATTCACTGGATGAGTTTAAGAACAGTGTAGCAGTGGTACAAAGAAAGGTCAATGAACTTAAAGATAGTCTAGTAAAAAAAATCTAATTTGAAAAACAGGGAGAAACAATTATTTAATATCAAGAGAAAGATCCCGAGGGACCTGTGGAACAATACTAAAAAGTTGAACATTTGTGTAATTAAAGCATCACACAGAGAAGGAAGCAACAATGAGGCAGAAAAATATTTGAAGAAAAACTGGCCAAAGTTTCCCAAATTGATGAAGAACATTGATGTACAGATTCAAGATGTTCAGTGAGCCTTGAGCAAGGTATATATAAAGAAATTTATAACTAAACACATAATATTCAACAGCTTAAAAGCAAAGATCAAAGAAAAATTTTGAAAGCAGCTAGGGAAAAAAAGAGCATATTATATCAAGGGAAACAAAAATTTAAATGACAACTCAATGTGTATCATATACAGTAGAAGATAAATGGAAATGGGAAGATACCTTTAAAGTGCTTAAAAAAGTAACTGTCAGTACAGAATTATATGTCCAGAGAAAATAAGGGTAATATAAGTAGTTTTTCAGAGAAATTAATGTTGAATTAAATATTAGGCCTCCACAACTACAAATAATAAAAAAGTTACTTTGGACTGGAAGAAAATTAGTTGGAAAATAAAATCTATAGGAGTAAATATGGTAAATACATTGGTAAAAATGAAAATTTTTTTTGTCTTCTTCCAATTCCTTAAAAGAAAACTAACAATTTAAAGAAAAATTATATTGTACATTGTGGTCATAATGTATATTTATACATATTATATGTAAAATACATAAAAGTAATACTACAAATGACACATAGTGAAACAGATTAATAGTTTTGTTAACTTGTTGCATTAATTGTGCAACACTACAATCAGCTTGATCTAAGTGATACTGCCACTACTGTATCAAACAGTTAAACAATATATATTCTTTTCAAGTCTAAAAGAAGTTTCACCAAGATAGATTATGTGATGGGGCATGCAAATCTCAAAAACAGTAAAATCACTTAGTATATTCTTTTGGGTAAATGAAAATAAATTTAAAAATAAAGAAATTTCAAAATACCTGTAAATTAAGTAATATACTTGTAAGGACTCCACCAGTCATATGAAAAAATCTCAAAAGAAATATTAAAAACCATTGAACTAAAAACAAATAAATGCACAAAATACCCAAATGTGCAGGATATATTTAAAGTGGTGCTTGCATTGAAATTTATTTTTTATAGACTTATACCAAAAACAATTTTTTTTAAGTTTAAATAGCAATTATCTAAATTTACAAACTGAGACATTTGAAAAAAAGAGGAAATTCAAAATGGATCATATATCTAAATGTTAAATCGAAAACATAGGGAAAAAAAGCAACAACTTCATAACCTTGAGGCAGGCTCAAAACTTTAGATAATACTCAAAATACAAGGAATATATGAGAAAAACTTTTAATCTGGTCTTCAAAAATATTTAAACCTTTTGGTTCTTTAAAACAAATCCCTCAAAAATTGAGAAGTAAAACACAGGCAGAAAAAAGCAAGTAAATATTTGGCATTAGGATGTACAACTTTAACCACAATAGTATACAAAACAGGATTTCATTCACACATTAGAATGGTCCAAGTTAAAAAGATAGATACACAATACCAGTTGTTTCCATGGATCTGAAGGAACTGAAATTTTCATACTACTCAATAATAAAATTAACAAAATACTGTTAGAGTCAGTGCCGTTATTAATCCTCCCTCAAAAAAAAATAATGTTTCACTGAGTGAAAAATGTAAGCTTTCAGAGAGTACATACTGTATGTTTATATTTATATAAAATTTAAGAAGAGTCAAAACTAATCTAAAATGACAGATTCAGATATATTTTTTGTTAAGAATCTGTTCTGCGCTAGGCTGCCTTCTAACTCTCCTCTTAACAGTGGGCCAAAGAGAAGAAGGTATATTCCCTACATTTTCCCAGGGATCTATAATATAAAAAAGTAAAATAAAAGACATGATATAATATCAGGCAATGAAAAGCTACAGCAAAAACGATTGATGGGTGTGAAATTTTAGCCAGGATGCTCTTGGAGGGGTGACAAGTGTCCAAAGACCTGAATAGCAAGAGACAAAGCAAGGGGATATGTGGGTTAAGAGTGCTCCAAATAAAGGGAAGGGCAACAATAAAAGTTTTTGCACTAGAAAGATTTTTTTTCTGGTCTGTGAAGCGACACACATTAAAACAAATAATACTCATATTAATTTTTAGAATCAGTTAATGAAGTCTGATGTAATTTAAGTTTATTTCCATATTAACATCTTTAATCCTGAGAGTTGTATCAATGCTAATATCACTTTCTTCTGATTCATAAGGTTTCTGACTTGAAGCCCTCATTGATTTTTTTATGTTATTACATTTGGATCAGCTCAATGTCATGTCCATGATAATTAGAACACTCTAGCAAAAATATAAAATGCATTAAATTATTTGCTTTTTGAAAATGTCTTCATGGAAAGATGAGAATTTTCCTCCTTACTGTGCGTAAATGCCTGCTAGCTTTGGACACCATTATTAAAAAAATAACACAGTAATGTTCCTAAGGAGCAAACTCAGTATTCAGAATAGAATGCTGATATTATGCAGCATGGTTTTTCTCTTTTTCTATTTTTGGTTGCTTCTTAACTCAATTAAAAGCACTCATAACTGCCTAATATTTATCAGTTTATATACCAGGCACTTTACTTATAACAAAACTGTGTATGCATTTATATATACACATATGTATACATATGTACACATCCAAATATAGTTTCCATAAATAAAAATATGCTATATGTATTTTATATATTTAATCTATGTATCTATGTATATATATATCACATCTGATGAGTATCAACTATATATATGTATATTTGCATTATAGACACATATGCACATACACACACTATATTTATGTATATTTCAGACACATATGCACATACAAAAACTATGTATTTCTACATACATATAGTTTTTGTATGTGCACATATGTGTCTGACAGCTAACACTCTGAGATGTTAAATAATTTGCCTAAGGCCAAATAACAGTTGATTCCAAGGTCTGCAAAATTTAGATTTCTTGGATGCCAAGAAAATAGAAGCTGGTTGAAGACTGAAGACTTTATGAGGGTAGATAAAACATATACTTCTTGCCCTAGTTTGTTTCATGCTCTAATAACAGAATGCCCAAGGCTGGGTCATTTACAACAAACAGAAAGTAACTGGCTCATAGCTTTGGAGGCGAGGAAGTTCAAGATCAAGGGGCTGGCATCTTGTGAGGGTGGTGTTGTGTCATCTCATGGCAGAAGAAGAGAGAAAAGGAGAGAGAAAAAAGAGGGCAAAGCTCACTCCACTGCTGAGATAAGGCAATCATTCCTACAATAATGCAGGAATGGCATTAATCTTTTCATGAGGGCAGAGCCCTCATGGACTAACAATCTCTCATTAGGTCCCAATTTCCAACACTGTTACATGAGGTTAAGTTTTCAACACATGATTTTTGTGGGACACAGTTGAACCATAGTACTAGTGTATGAATAGTAAGAATCCATCTCCAATTACCACACCCTCACCCTTTAAATGAGAAGTGTAGGGACAATGCCAAGTGTTGGAATGAGATATTGAAGAGTTTTATATTGTATATAACATTATTTGGTAGGGAGTAATTTATTTATGTAAGTAGGAAAATACATGAGGTCTTAAGTATCATTTTAGGAATACCCAACAGAAATTCTGAACTGTACTTAGCCAAAAATCAAACTCTATAAAATTCAAATTTACATTTTCTAAACATAGTCTAGGATACAAACAATTTGCTTTATCAGTGTTTCTAATTCAGAAACACTGAACTGATTCTGTTCAATTATGTAACTAATGCAAATATCTTGCTGGTTTTTAATAGCAAATATCTTGATAGGTGTGAAATTTAACCAGGGTGCTCTTTGTACCTAACAGGTATAAATCCACATGCTCAACAGGCAATCTCAGACATTTTAGGTTAGAAATAATAGTCTGGGCCACATAGGAACTTTGACATGAAATTTGGAGCACACAATCACTCTTTGTCCATCAGTGACTTCATTGCATCCCATTTTTCTCTGTTTCATGGGATCTGTATAGTTCCACACATCTTCACTTCTTATTCCAATGTAGGGAGGGTCCCTTGAAAACATTCAAGTTTGCTTTTTATATAAAATTGACTCATTTTGATCAAATGTGTGGATTTTATTATTACTATTCAGGAAATTTATTATAATCACGTACTATATTTTTACTTCATTTATTATAAAAATTGGGGAGTTTGGACATTATACACATTAGTCTTGAGAGGGGGGGCACTTTCATTCTCTTCCATATGTAAAATTTGGTGGCATGCCCTTTAACCCATTGGTTAAAATCCCAAGTTGAAGTTAGTTCCACCAGTAATATGAACTCGGGCAAGTTGTGGTCTAGGTTCTAAATCTGTGGATATTAATCAACCAGAAACCCAAATGAGTTAACTGATATTAAGAATGTAGAAAATGACTTAACAATTATTACACAATACACATTGCTGCTTATATTACCAGTCTTATCTTTGTAATTGAATCTTATCTTTATGCCTTAACAATTATCCAGTCGTTCAAAATATTTTCCATATCCATACTCTGAAATTTCCCAGCTGTGAATAATGTACTAGCTTCAATTTAAAGAAAATCAAAAGATATATTCTTTATCAAGCATTCAAGGCATTGCCTTTTTGGCCCAAAATACTTTCTTTTTACGGAAACGATTAGTGACATGCATACATATGCTGCTTATTTTTAAGAGTTCACTAATGCAAATATTTTGCTGTTTTTTAATAGCAAATACCTTGCTATTAAATACCTGTTTTATTGGTGTCAATGAATTGTTTTAACAAAATACTGTGACTCATGCTCTGGAAATTTATACTCCTTACAGGATGCTGAGGATAGTGAGAGAAAAGTTTGCTGATATGTTTCTTCAACTTTTCAGTCAGAAGTAGAAGACTTAGGAAACTAGCCTTGTGGCTGATGTCTATTCTTTTATGCTTACAAAATACAAAACTAAGCAAAAATGTGCACAATCAGAGTCTAAAAGAAATAAAATAAAATCTTACACACAGTATGGCTTGGAGAGAAGAGTGGTAGTTAGAGTGTATTTAGTTTGACTGGAGAGAGACATTCTTTGACAAATAAAGCAATAAGCACAGTCACTTTTAAAGCTTTTGTTGAGACTTTGAAAAGTCTTTCTAAACTATACATTATGCAAAATATTAATTCAAACTGAGTTGTTACATTTGCAAAAGTACTTATGAGTTATAATATTGGTTTTCTCCTATTTATAAGTTAAAACATTTATTCATATATTATATTCCCTATTTATACCACAGTATCACTATTTATTTGCTTCTTCTTTCCTGAATCAACATCTAGATATTTGAAAAGATTTTTTAAGTAACAATGCTGAAAGATTTTAAAGTGAAATTTATATAATTCCTACACACAATTTTCCCTAAAATCAGCATTAGGGAAAATTATGTATAGGAATTATATAATTTTTTATATTATTTCCTTCTTTTTTATGAATAATCAGAAGACCCCTGTATATTTTGATAATATCTCTTTTGTATCTTAAATCTAGTTACTTTGTCATAGAGTCATGACAGTTTCAATGCATAAATTATATCTTTCATTTTATACGTCCCTTGCCATTTAAGGTTCTATATTACATATGTGATCAAATTAGTCTAAGTAATCAAGACTATTCTTATTTTCAACACAACTGTCTAATTTTGGTTTTACAGCTTCTTCTACTTAGGGAAGTTGTCAGAATTCTTGATAATATAAACCTGCAGTTTCATAGGCATATTGTCATTTCACATCAAATCTACACAGCGATATCTGCTAAACTGAGTAACATATGGGGATTGGGGGATCTTTGAAAAGAATTTATAGACTTGCATTTATTATGTGTTTAAGTTATACAGTGAACTTATTGTAGCATTGAGATCAACAATCATCACAGGTAGTACATCTGCTCAATCGACTTAAGTAATTTGTGACTGTGAGAGCCGAACGTGCCTAACACACTATTCTGTATTCAACGTAAACATACGGCTTTTCAGGTGATGAAAAGGTAATACAGTATGACTGGTGTCACTGCTTTCCTCTGCCTGTGGGTGGAAGCAAAACATTTGTTTTGAATCAACAATTATCTATTGCACATGTGGGCATTTATCTTTATGGAGTGTGTGTGTGTGTGTGTGTGTGTGTGTGTGTGTGAGAGAGAGAGAGAGAGAGAGAGAGAATTTATTTCTACAACTGTGATTGAAATTATATCTCATTATATTGTGCTTTTTTCCCCAATATATCTTCATTGACTCCACTTGAAAGTTAAATATTCAAAAAGCAAGCTAATAAATTGTATATTTTGTTTGCTTATTTATTTGTTTCCAATTACAAGTAAGTATGGGTCTTCTCTTATAAACCTTAACATTCTATGTTTGATGCTGGCCCTACTCTCTCTTCCTAATCCTTAATACTATTTTAGTGTGTCAGGATTTGTGGTTTTTGTTGGGTGAAAAAGATTTTTTTTTTAATTACAGATCATAGTCTTATTAAAGTAGATAACAAAAGCTACTTTTTAAATATCCTGAAGATTTAAATGATTACAAAATATTATTCAAGTTTAGCATATTACATATTTTCTATACTACTGAATAAGAAATACTATAATCTTCTGCAGGCAGGATTTTTTTCTCAAGGGAAGTACTTTAAATCCTCAATACTAGGGAGGATGTTTGGTAGGAGAAAAAAAGAAAAAAATAATTAAGGAAATTGTGCTTATATAAATTTGGAGAAAGACGTTCAGGCACTACTTAGGCTAAAGTTGAAGCAGTGCACGTCTTATAGTAGTCACTCAATAAATATTTAATGAATGAAAAATGCTATCAAACGTTTCAATCACATAGAAGAAAGTGCATATAATCAGAAAGCATTTTGCAAAAGCTATTTAAGAAAGGCTGTAAAAGAACTTACTTTCACTAAATGATAAGTTTCTGAATTTCCAGCATTTGCACATATTTGTACAATTGCAGCAACACAGGAAATTAGCTAGAGCCCTGGGAATAGAGTCATGGGTACTGTATGTTTGAAGCAGCAATTTTCTGTAATTTCAAGACCAAACTCTGAATAAATCCAAAAAAATTCTAAGGACACTGTGATTTACAAGTCAGTCTGGGGTAAGAAAATGTGCTGTGGATGTGGCAAATATAGGTGCAGCATGGGGCCTGAATTTATAGAATTATAAGGAAGAAGACAATGACTTACCAAGAGCAATGCTATTCTGGTCACAACTGGATTGCCTATACCACATGTGAAAATAGATGATTATTACATCATTCTCTACTAACGGCAAAATGGTTCAGGACATTTTATCTATAACTTTCCTCTACAAGAGCTCCTCACAGAAACTACTGGCAATTACGCATTGGCTTGTGAGTTGAAATTAGTCATTTCTGACCTACCTATTCAAAGATGTGAAAGTATTTTACATTAATAATAAAACACAGTGTAGTTCTTTGTGATAATGCTTATTTGTGATTTTAAAATAAATATTTGTGTGTGTGTGAGTGTGTGTGTCTGTCTATGTGTCCAGCTCTCTGTCTGTGTGCTTCAGTTAGAGGTTTGTTCTCTACATATAATTTATTTAATAAGTTCTGGTTTTTTTTAAGTGAGTGATTGTGCGATATATTAAAGAAGATTTCAAGGGCTGTAAGGAGAAGTAACGGAATGGAGTGAATCTGATCAAAAATTTAAATTATTGTTTTCCTGTGCAGATTGTGTTGAAGAAAACAAAGATAATATTTTGTAAATATTGAAGTACTCTGTTTTAATTTCTTCTTAATTATATTTCATTTCTAACTTCCATCTCCTGATTTGGGAGGGCCCTTCAGAGAAAGAGGATAGGTAGCTAAGCTCAGAACAAGGTATTAGCTTGAAAACCAAGGTTTGTGGCAAGAGACAGTTGCTAACTTTCTAGAGCTTCTAGATAACACAGCATGGGTCAAGTTTGAAAGATTATTTTAAATATATAAATAATATTTTATATATATAAATATTATATGAGAAATACTTTCACTAAATAAGCTTCATCTGAGGCTGGACTAAAAGAATGACACGAAAGGATAAAAGTATAACCTTACCAAGAATGGTTAAGAAAGCATCATAAATTAAAAAAAAATGGCAGGCTGTAGCATTCTTGGCTTTTTCCTTCTCATCTGGAGACGAGTCTTGAGGAAAGAAAGGGGTGCTAGAAGCATCCATTAAGTATGCTAAAGCCTAAAGGAAGAGAGAAGGAGGCACCCAAGCACTTGAGGCACAGCATCCTCAGAACATCTTTGCTGGATCAGAGTGATGAGCTGAAATAGGGCCTTGGCATGTGTTTTTCTCAGCTTCCTGTGATAAAAAAGTGTCCAGAAGGTCTCATGTACTTAATGACAGACAGAGAAGATGGTCAAAGGGACTGATGAGGACAATCTAAATGGCAATCACAGCTAAGAGAATGAGTGATTGGAAAGTGATAGCCATAGGAAAGACTGTATTCATCTGGAGATCAAACAGGCCTGGTCTCTGGTTGGCCCAGACTGTATGACAGAAATTAGCTACTGTTCCCTAAGGGTGGTGTATTAGCTTTAAGAAAGTAATTTTAGTTGTTCTCTTCCTTATCAGTTCAGTCATATCCCCAAGATATTTTATGTGACATATAACCAGATACATTTTTAAAATAATTACTTAATACCAAAATGACATAATTTTAGCTGAGATATAACTTCAGTACACAATCAGAAGGAAGAAAATAGCAATTGCAAATTGGAGAAAAATTTGTTGTGCTAAAGTGTGGCCAAATAGGAGATTTAACAAGTTAAAAGTAGTTACTATTTTAGTAATATATTGTTATTATCATTCCCAATTAGGGTATCAGCAAAAGAATTTTGGTCTTCCCTGGTGAAATCGCACATATTAAGAGAAAGTAATTTCTTAAGGAGTCTATAAATAGAGAGGGATGTCATTAATTATAACAAATTTAATAAATGAAACATATACATGGATGGACCTAAAATCAGATCTAAGAGATCACTTTGCACCTCAGATGCCATGAATCAAAGAATTATGGACAGTAACATATGATGGACTAGTTCACCACCATTCTGAATAAGTATAGCACAAAGAAATTGAGTTTAAAATTTAAGAATAATTCATTGAATACAAATCTAATACATATCAGTGAGATAGCCAGAAATGTTTTGTTCTAACGGTCTTTAGAATGTGATTTAGTTTTTATGCATAGCTAAAAATATGAGGAAGAGCCACACATCTTCTAAAGTAATTTCTTTCATGATTTTTTAATTTAGAAATATTTTCTTATAGATATTGTACTCTGTGTTTTATATGCTGTCTCATTCATTCAAATATACACACATCTACACATCTTTTAAACATGACTAATGCTTAAGTAAAAATGCTCGTGATTAATTATTTAAACACGAACTTCTGTAAATTTTATCTCACAAATGTTTAATCTAAAAGTGAAATTGTTGCTTAATTGCTGTTCATATAGAAGGCAATGCTTGAGAAGAACTTATGGATATGCTAATTTCTTTCCTCACAACTGATGACATTATACAAAATTTGATATTAATCCTTAATGTATGTTTGTATTAAAACACAAATATATTTTCACATCTACTTATAAAGAAAAAAAACTATAATTCTATAAATTCATCAGTCTATTTTATATTAAATAGTAATGATTTCTGGTGAGATTTTTAATAATTAATATGGCCTCTTAACTGAAAAGCTTATTCCTTCAACTGCTTTTATTTTTTATTATTATGAAGCAATATTCATTCTAATGAAAGTCAACATTCCATGCCATATAACTCCTACTTGAAAGGGGAAGATAGTAAACTAGCTTGTATCTCATAAAGAGAAGGAATATGAAGTAAAACGATTATATATTTTGTACCTCATAACTAGATATTGGTAGAATCAAAAAATCAGATTATTCTGTTTCTGAAGCACAAATCAATGCTTTCTCAACATGCAAACTCAATATGGGTTAAATCAGAAGCAACAGACTCTTCAGTCTAAAACTTGTGATTTGGGATATAAAATGTCATACAGTAAAGCATAGTTTAATCTGCAAATTCTTCAATGTAGTTCAGTTGAAGAATTTAAGATGAGTTTGTTTCAACTGTTGAGTTAAAACATGGACGTCTGATTTCACTTCATTATCACTTTGATGTGTGAAAATTATGGAGAAACTCTCTTCCAGGAAGACTTCAAGACTATGCTGTTTTTGAAACAATAATTCTCACTCCTACTCTTCTTTGAAATGAGGCTGTTTTATCAGCCTGAGTGGGTGCAGTGGGGAGAATGTTGCTTCATGTAGCCATGTGATACTTCAGGTAAAGACAGAACTTATTGAGAAATTTCCCATTAAAGAGAAAAACATATAAAAACAAAGGAAATGCTATTTTTCAGATACTGTATTTTGCAACTCATCTTTGTTCTCCTACCTACCCTCCTTCTTGAAGCAATGGATAAGTTTTTCTTTGCCAGCGGCTAAATTAAGGTGACAGAAAGTGGAGAAACGAGTTTTTCCGGAGGTCTTGAACTTGTGCCAGTTTGCCTGTTTGACTATGCATGAGAGATGGCAGCAGTCTGTCAAGAAAGGCGATGTTTGGTGTCATGATCTGAGTCTGGTTGCATTCCTTTTTCTTTGGTGTGGGCTAGGGTAACTAACAATGATAGGCAAGAGTAGGGATAAACTTTTAAATACATATGCGCCCAGATTAAAAAGAAAAAAATATGTTGTGACTAGTTTAGTTCCTGTAAAAACAATGAAGTCTGTGCTAACTCTTATAGAAAAGTTTGAGGCACTTGGGATAGTCTCAATAATACATGAAAGAAAAGATTAAAACACATAAAATTTACATTAATAAGGTGAATTTTATCCTTATGAAAAATTGACATTTTCATAGTATAACCCTTTATTATCCTAGTCCACTTTAAATCTCATATGTTATCTGCTAACTTTTCCTTTATAGAAAAAATTAAACAAATATAAAACATGTATTTTCTTTATAAAAATAGGCTCTTACAAACTGTATTTTACAGACAAGAAAATGAAGGGTCAGAGAGGTTAAGTGTCTTCCCAGAGTCACATAGTTAATAAATGTTGGAGTCAGATGTCTAACCTGGGCAGTCTTGCTCCAGGGTCTGCACAATTATCTACTTTACTGTAATGGTTAAATAACTGAGATTTCTTCGAATGACATGAAACCAAAAGAATATTAATACACAGAGGGCAAATAAAGGTCTTTATGTGGTTTGTAAGTTTGAGTTATGGGCTTGAGGAGGAAAAAAGTAAACTTGCAAAGTTGTGACAAAACTGTGGACATTGGAGTTAACATTTTTAAGCCCGAGAAGCCGTAGATTGTTGCAAGGTCCAGAGTGCCCCCATGTATTGGATTGCTACGGCAAAGAGGTACTGGGCATTAAGTATACAGTGTTTGATGAATCTCACATATAAATTTTTAATTTACTCTGAAACAAATACTGGATAAAAATGTGGTCAGAAGACAGGAGTTGGAAAGGGTATGTTATACGGTGTGGTTTAAAAGAGAGGTATTATTTTACAAAATGAACTTGTAATAGTTTGGACATGACTAAAGAGGACTTCACTTGTCTTAAGGTAAGTAGATTGCAGCCAGTGAAGAAGGCTTTGGTATATATGGGAAGTCTATGTATAGGAAGAAATAAAACTACCATTGATCTGTAAATGGCCCCAGAATCTGGCATAAACCTAAGCAGACTTCTCTTTGGAGAGAAAACTCATAAAAATATTATATGTAAACTAAGAGAAAAAAAACCTTCCCCTCTTTTTAACCTCAACCCTAACATATCTCTTTAGTGGTAGAGTCATAAATAAATGATGGAAACATGTTAACTGCACTAACTAGAAACTCAATGGCCTTTTCTTAAATCAATGATGTTTTCCACAGTTCTCCACCTCTATAATCAAGTTATATTTATGGAATTGATTGCAATAAACAATCATGCTCTGAAATGAGGCCTCGAATTATCACAAATGGTAAATATAACAATAATGCAACAGAGAAATTGCCTTGTTCAAGAATGATATGATGTTTAGAGATAAATCGCTGAAATGCTAAAGATTTTGTGTGTTCCAATGAGCGTCTCTTCTTTTCAATATTATATTCTAAAAAGGAGCTAATGCATATGCATTTTTGTATCTGCTTTAGGGAACTCTTACAGATTTTATTATCTATATTTTTAGTGGTGTCCCCTGACTGCTCACACTGTTGGAGTGCCAGGCACTGGGGACAGAAAAGCAATGTACTGTGGTCAAGAGTAACTATAATAGTAGTTTCACTTTGAGCATACTTTTTGCCCAAAGTCCTGGTTCAAGTGATGCTAAAGAGCTCTCTGGAGTTGTAAAGGAAGGCAATTGCAAATGAGTAGCCCACAAAATTACTTTTACTTGGTTTGAATGATACTTACTGAAAAGTTTTCATTCTACTGTTCTTCATTGTTAGATGCTCAGATTTTCCAAAGTGGGCAAGCCAAAAGGCTGCAGTAATTGGCCAAGAGGTCAATTGCAAAAATGGCAGATCATTGTATTATTTTCTTAAGAAATGTTGTGTTAAGTGCAAGAAACCATATAGTCCTCTGAAAGAAATATTTTATTTTCTCAATTCTAACAGATGAATTACAATTTATATGTGGTACATAATAAATGAATATCACTGTGCTTGAGCTTCTAAATGGAAAATGTTTAGTACAGTGTAGGTGATGCTACTTTTGTTTTTGAGTTCACATTTAATTTAACATTTATTTCTAAAGAATAAATTTCTTTAGAAATAAATGTTAAATTAAATTTAAATGTTAAATTAAATTTAAGCTTTCATTTTTATTTATGATAAAGTATTAATGCAAATATTCTATTAAAATGACAGATTTTTAAATATTCCTATCCTCATTTTCCATAATGTTAGTTCTTGATGACTACTAGAATGCTCATTTTTTACATATGTGTTGTAATATTCTGGATACACTTTTATATTTTACCATGTTTTCTCATCCATTTCCTTTCACCCCACATTGTAGATATCCATCTATGCCCACATCATTAAGTAAGTCATCTTTTTTATCGTTTTGAAATATTACATTAGTGTATATTAAATTTTCATACATATTCAGGCTCAAACATGTTCTTGATGCAAAGCCTTGTTTTTCTGCTTCCCCTCTGCCCTCTTTCTCCCCCCTCATGTATGCTCATGGTTTACTTCTTACGTTCATTCCTGCCTATTTGCACTTCTTTTTTATTTACTTGAGTTTTTAATTAATTTTTCAATGTAAAGGCATAGTGGTTTAATACTGGTGATGCCATTGTTTCTCTTCATATTCTTTATATTTTCTACAAATTTTCTCTTATAGACAAAAGATAGACAGTATTGTAAAACAAAGCCACAAATCCACAACCCAGATATGTTTTCTCGTCTTTGTTTTATAGTTTCTATGCCTATTCTCTACAGAGTTTTTTCCATTGAACTGTCTAGTTGATTAATCAGATTTTCTCTATTGCCTTTTTCAATTCATTTTCAAGTTATTAATTAATTAATGTTCTTTTCTTGAGTATATAAATTTTTCAATTGTACACTTGACTTAAAATTTGAAGTTCATCAAGTTCGCCATCCCCTTCTTAACCATTCATGAACATTACAACATGTGGACCCTGACTTGACTCTCCCCTTCTTCCATATGATTTTATTATATTATTTTTGTTTCTCTCATTTTTAATTCATTCCCCAAATCAATTATTTATTAATTGTGTTTTAAACTTAATACTTATGTGGAGTTTACCAGAATGATTTCCTTCCTTCTAGGTCTTTTCTTCTTGTTGACATATATACTTTAGAAGTTCTGAGAGTCAGCATCAAGGAAAGATAAAAATCTCTGAATCTTTATCTGAAAAGTTACTTGATTGTCATTACTCTTGAATGAAAGTGTGAATAAGCTTAGAGCTTTCAGTTCACCACTCCATTCTCTCAGAGCTTTAAGTGTACTGCTGTAGGCTCACACATGCAAAGCCTTGTTCTTCTGCTTCCGCTCTACCCTCTTTCTGCTTCCTCATGTTTGCTCATGGTTTACTTCCTAGATTCATTCCTGCCTTGCTCAATTTTCTCCTCCTCAGAGAGGACTTCCCTGGGCCCACCTGCTCTCACCTCCCACACTTTATCAAAGTCCATTATCATTTTTTATCTGGCATTACGTAGATATTTCCTGTCTCCCTCATTTGAAGGTCCAAGTCCTAGGAAGGAGCACTTTATTTCATTTGGTGCAATATCACCTGTGCCTAGAAGTCTGCCTAGGTTATGGTTGGCACCCAAAATGCCGTTGCTGAAAGAATTTGTAAAATTTATAGAATTTATAATGGATATTATGCTATATTTTTATTCCTGTGAAATGGTGGTTATCGATCCTGGTTGCACATTAGAATCACCCAAGGTATTTTAAAAACTTACCTGTACCCATATCCCACTCTGAACTTTCTGATTGAACTGAGTTGTTGTGGTGCACAGAGTTGTTGCTTCTAAAAAGCTTCTAAAAAAACCCCAGGATTTGTATTTGTTTCACAGTTTGTTTCTCTAAACAGAATACAAATCTCTTTGAAAATTAAATTTCGATATATCAAGTTTAAAGCACATTTCTTACTGCATTTCTAGTTTGCACCACGGCATATAGACTATACCTATAGAATAAGATACTCATCCTCAACATCACCAAACTTTGTGTATTTTCCCTCTTCTTTCCCTCACACTGACAAAAAATCTTCAGAATTCTTATTTTCCTTGCCAATAGCCCACAAACAAATAGAGACTATGAGACATTTAAAATGCTATCACTTTTGATTTTATATCCCCCATATCCTTTCCAAACCTTTGAATTTTTTGTGCTACTTAAAAAATTTTAATTCTATATTATATATAAAACTGTGTATGACACATGCTTTTGGTGATTTACTCAACAACCATTTGGTAGTTCTTCCTTGATTACAGAACTCCATGATTTCTTGAAAGGCAAAGTGTCCACGGATAAATCTGTGTCAGCCTAAGACAATCATAACCAGATTCCCCTTTGTCACGATTGTTTTATGTATGGACAAACCATCCAGTTTGGGCCAATCAGTAATTACAGGAAGGCTGTTATTGTGCTTATGAGACAGATATTTTTCCCACATAAAAGGTAAACATTAGAAAAAATTACCATTATTTTTCTGCTTTCTTTCTTTTCTGTAATAGTATGACACCTGGTTCTACAGTAGAATCCTGTGACCATGAGATGATAGCATCATTAAAATGATAAAATGCAAGGATAGGAAGGGCCAGTAAAACTAAAACCAGCAACAGTAGTAACAGCCACCACAGCAAGAGAACCACGGGACTCTTACTACTGGAGTTCTTGGAAAGTATAAAATAAATGTTTATTCTTCTGTTATTCAGAATTTCTGTGGCTTTCAGTTTAACACAATCAAACTAGACACAAATTTCACTTCAGTTTCAAAAGCTTCTTATTTAACATATTTTTAAAACTGTCAATCACACTATCATCACCAATTTGGATTCAATTATAGTATACGGTAAGATGCATCACTCACCACTGTTTATATTACTTTTTCTCCTCCCTCATGTTGAAGTTAGACCATTTTATATGAACACATTTACTGAGATCCCTTTGAATCTTTGCACATATGTGAACATAAATTTCCTTCACTTGAATGGTGTATTATTCTTGTGTCCCAATCTTTTTGGTAAGAAATCTGAAAACTTATTGCATTGCTTTTTGGCTTTTTGTGTTGCAGATTTAAAGCCCCATGCTAGTCTAGTTCTCTTTTCCTTCACTCTATTATGTTAGAAAGTATATAAGATTTCCTTTATCTTTCAGGATTTTAAAAAGGAGATTCAAAGGGCCTTATATTTTTATTAATCTTCTCTAGAAGTTTGCCTGAATTTGTTTCTTTTACTTCTAGATTGGCCTAACCGGGTGGCTCATTCCTGTAATCCCCATGCTTTGAGATGTCAAAGCAGGAGGATTTTTTGAGCAACAGAGCAAGACTCTGTCTCTAATTTAAAAATATATACATCTATATTTATATATTTTAAACATTTTAATAAGAAATCTCCTCAATCTATGTTCCAACACTCTCAACTTCTCTCTTACTGTACCTTTGCACAGTGTCATGAGATACATGTTTTTAATCTTCTAGGTCACTGTTTCAGTTCTTCTTTTTTTTCTTTTTCTTTTTCTTGAGAGAGTCTTGCTCCTGTTGCCCAGGCTGGAGTGCAGTGGTGAGAGCTTTGCTCACTGCATCCTCCACCTCCTGGGATCAAGCGATTCTCCTGTTTCAGATTCCCAAGAAGCTGGGATTACAGGTGCCAGCCACCACACCCAGCTAATGTTTTGTATTTTTAGACGAGATGAGTTTCACCATGTTGGCCAGACTCCAGGCTGGTCTCAAACTCCTGTCCCTCAGGTGATCCACCTGCCTCAGCCTCCCACAGTGCTGGGATTTCAGGCATGAGCCACTGTGTGTGATCCATTTTAGTTCTTAATAGTGATCATTTTCTCATTAAATAATTTGATAAATATATACTGAATGCTATTTTTTAAAGTAAATATTTTAGAAGTCAACTTGAAAATTTTGTTTTTAAATATTGCCCAGAAGGCTTATGTTTCAATGAGGTCACATATTCTGGGTTCAAGCTTGATTTTCCTTTTTCTGATTATTGAGTTTCTTCTGGTTATTATTTATGTATTTCTTTATCTCTGCCTGCTGATGATTTTTCCAGGCCAATCTGTAGTATCGCTGATCATATAGTAGTAAAAATAAGAGTGGTCAATGTCTTGTGGCCATTGGTAGAGAATTTGACAAATCATGTATTCCTTGCTGAGAAATAAGGGGGAGCTGTCTCTGCCCCTAGATTTCAGTTGGTGCAAAAAGCAGTTGTGTCCCAATCTCAAGGCCAGAAAAAATGGTCACAACCAACAAAAAACTCATTAGTGCAGTCAAGTTTGACTGGCTGGATAAGTTGCGGAGAGTCTTAATTAACCCATGTCTTTTTATTTACAATCTTTGGATTCCCCATTTTTCCCAAAGAAACATTTGTTTTCTACTTCACCAGTCCTTTAGGGAACAAAGCCAGAAATACACATTCCAGGATATAGGCCTCTTTCCATCTAAAGAGGCATTTAAGAAGATGTTCACAGAAAGATGAAGTTAGAAACAGTTTCAAGAATCTCAAAGCTTAGTACTGTTAATTCTAAAGCCGATTTTAAAGGATTTTATAATTTAAAATATTTTCTGTTTTCATTCATCATATGTAGTTTACATCATAACTAGAAAGGATGAGTGAAAATAGAAAAAATTCTTAAAAGTGCAAACTAAAATTTAAACTCAATAATTAATATTAGAACTATATTTAATATCGTTCATATTATTGGCTACTATGTCAAATATGCTTTGTGGTATATGATTGCACTGAGTGGAAAGAGCACAGTTTTTCCAAGATTTTTGTTTAAGATACATCAAATGGAAATGCTTACAAAATATGTAAAAAACAGATTTTTTTGAGATTACTGAATTTTTATAAAATACAAACATTAAAGTATCCATGATTTTTTGCATATCTGTATAAACTGGAATCTGTACATATATATAATTATTTTGATAATTAAAATGATAACATTAAACCAGAGTAAACTCATGCAGTATGTACCATATGAATTTCCCTAAACCGGGGGTTCTCAAATACTCTCAATGTGTGTGAGAATCATCTGGAAAGTGTATTAAAAACAGGTTGCTAGATGCCACCCACAGAGTTTCTGATTCAGTAGTGCTAGCATAGGACCTGAAAATTTGTGTTTTTGGTAATTTCCTAGGTGGTGCTAATTTTAAAAGTCTATGGAATACAATTTGTTAACCATTGCTCTAGACAAAGATATCCTTGATTCACTTCAGAAATTCATTTGAACCTTTGACAAAGCAATAGCATACTTAGTTGTTCACATTTTATTTGCTAATCTTTTGTCTTAGCTTTTGGTTTCACTTTTTTAAGAAAAACAAAGCAGCATGGTTTCTCTACTCTGCTTCCTTCTCCAGGTTTCAAAGGGGAAATGTACAAGGATGGATTTCTGTGTTACTTATAGGGTGGATGTTAGTCTTGAAGAGCTGAAGTAGTGTTCTTTACTGACAAAGATAAACCATAAAGAGGCGTCGTCCTTACCCCATGACAGTCTGTGATGAGTGATCTGCGGAATGGATAAAAGCAAAGTAGCTGCTGTGTGGCATTCACTTTTACTGTAAATGATATCATATGTTTGCATTTACTTTAAACTTGATCAAATGTAATAGGAGACAGTGTTGACAGATGCTGAAAAAGTGTTAACCTTTCCTTTTATCTTTCTTGCTTATGTGTGTCTTGTACCATAAGGCTTCTTAGATAGTTTTATTAGCTGATAGATGAAATGTTGTACAAAATACCCACACAAGAATTCCATTGTTAGAAAGAATTGTTTGTAATTTTATGAATTATATATTCAAACTGTTTGGTTCATGTAGAGTAACACCAGACACTTTAAATAAAATGGTTTTGTATAAAAGTGCATTGTTAAAAGAAAATTAATTTGTTTTGAATGTATGCTGAATTTATATTAAGCAATTCAGTCCAGATATGTAGACAATTGGTTTATCCTGTATCTGAAAACTATTTCTCAAGAATTCTAACTCAGCTGGTTTATATGAATTGAGATTATAGTTTTTTGTTCTTAAAATTTGGAAATCAAGCTATGTTAAAAGATTATTTTGTGTACTATATATTTATTAAACTAAATAGGCTTCATATGAAGCAAGTGTTTGTAGGCCTTCCTTCAAGCCGATCAAAGGATTCTGTTTTATTCTGCAAAGTTAGTGTAGAGAATCTCTTGGAAATGCATAAAGACCCTCACTCTATAACATTAAACATACATATTAGGGCATAAACTTTATTTTATACTGAATGAAATGGGACAACGTTTTGGAATACTAAATTCACCATTTTTATTTCCCTTCTATCTTTGTTGCCTTGCAACTCCAATTCTGAACAACTAAGACAGGAAAACTTGGTTAGTTGGCCTTTTTAGCAAAACAAAAGCAAAGAAAACTTCTAATTATCCTGAAAGTATTTTATTCTTTTCATTTTTTCCTTTCTTGTAATGTCAGGTGACACCAGTCGGTCTTCTTTGGGGTCTGTTTTTTTTAAAAAAGATGCTACGCTGACAGAAGTTGAAGAGAAACACATGAATTAATGAAAAGATAAAGAACAGGACAGGTACTAGGGAATATACACCAGCATCAAGAGCTGAGGGAAGGTCAGATCAGCCAGTAAGGGCTCCTGGCAATAGTTAAACCAAAACAAACACGCAAGAAAAAAAACAAACAAACAAAACCACATTATGAATTAAGTCCAACACCAGATTTTTCAAGGAAAGTCAAAACTATTCCATATACAGGAGACAGAAGGCATATGCGGACTGCTGCATCTCAGGGTCATTTGAAACTATCTGCCACAATGCTCTACAACTCTATTTTTGAGAAAAAAAAAGCAATTTTTTTTTCAAAAAAAATTGTTTAAGTAATCCAAATGAATTATGATTTATACCAGATAGGGAGTTCATATTTTAACTCATTACCTGGTTTGGGAAGAGACCCGATTAGTTAATATAGAGTGTCTATATATCCTGGCATAGTCAACCTGGTTTGGAAACAAGACTTATTTCTGTTAATTCCTCTCATTCCAACATTAATCTGATTGATCATTTGTTTTATTTCCATTTTTGGATAAACGTTACTATTTGTAGTTGCATCACAAGAAACTGGAATCAGTGTCCAGTTTCCTCTGCATATAGTTTGTAGTATGTGAGATGCGTGTGCAATAAATGGAATTCTCACTCAAATGCATAGTTATTCTTAAAGACCCAACTCTCTTTTCTCAGCCTTCTCCAAGAATAGCAGGCACAGTTCTTGCTGATAAAATGCTCTTCTAGGGTAGTTAGTTCTTCTGATATTTGGTGGTGTTAGGAAAAGTACTTAATGCTGCTACTTGTTGAACTCTTAACACACCAATGAGTTGTGCCTTGGCTACTGTTGCAACCTGGGAGTTTCACAGATATGCAAGACCATTAGTCAGTGAGGTCAAAGAAAAATAAAAGGTACTATAGGTCAAGTACATGAAGAATGTGTTCAAGAAAAATAGTCTGAGCTGTCTGTCTGCTAATAGAGAATACAGAGAATGCCATTTGCCACTTATCATGTGGCATAAATCTATAATTATTTATGTTTTGGTAATGTTTTAAATATGCAATAACCACTTTTGGCTACCACAAATGCATAAAAGTTCATGTTTAATTAAAAATTAATAAGGGATTTCCATGTCTCCAAAACTTGATGATGAATGTGACAATGTATTGTCCACATTCACAAGCCACCATGTAGATATATGGAAATTATTAATCCTATTAAATACAGGAGACACAAATTGACTGAAGAAGCTTCAGCACCTATTTAATAAAACTAATCCTATGGTAAGAAGCCTTTGTAAGTTGCAGATAAACATAACTGACAACTAATTTTTATTTGGATCAAATAGCTATTTGGTCTAAATTCATTTTATTCATTTGATTTCAAGTTTTCTTGTGCATTTACAAATAATGAGGCAATTGCTGTTCGTGTTAGCTCTATTAGCAGAAGAAACACTTTTCAAATAGTTAAGTGACACAGTCTTATTTCAGTACCTTCAGCTGTTACAAATAAAAATTTAAAGTATGGTTCATTTCTCTCTATCCATTTCATGGCAATAACGTAAACCACATTGGCAGTCAATTCTGCCAATAATGAGATATCTGATTTTATTGTGCATGCCACTGTATATTCAATAAATGTTTCAACACTGTAGCTATATTTTTGTTGGCTTTGTGGTAATAAGAGTTTAAAAATTTGGTGGCTCATAGTATTATATAGAAACAATATATTTACTAAACTAAAAGTATTTATGGAACTTGGTTATAAATGCACTTGTTTGTGAAGCATATGTAACTCATACTTGCGTGTCATCAGATATAATATTATACAAATTAAAAGAAATGTGTAATTATTAAAATGTGTACCTTTTTTGTAAAACTAACACCAAATAAAAAATAAAACCTTTAGCTTGGCAATCTGCACCTTTTTTTTTTTTTTTTGCTTGCTTGCTGCCCATCCAGAAGTTAATTTAGATTATATTTATATATTTACAGATGTTAGACAAACAAGTTATTTCACAACATATAATTTTGCCACATAACTCCTCTTAAAAACAAATAATTACTCACAACAGAAAATATAGTCACCAGGAAGAAAATGGGGTGAAGAGAAATTCTATGTAAGACCTCTTCCACCATTCTTAACTTTGAAATTCAGTCATTCAGAACTTAGTTGTAACATCTTGGGACATACTTTGAGAGACTGGGTTTTAAAATAAGTCTAGACAGAAAGAGAGCTTATAGATAGTTTTGGAAAGCAAAAGACAGCTTAATTCATTTCTGGAACCCAGAGCATGGAGCCATGCTGGTCTCCTGAACTCAACTGACCCAAAGTGCAGCTACAGGGACTTACATCCACATCAAAATCATATACCAAAAACATTGTCTCTCTTTCACAGGTGTTTGCATCTTTGTATGAAGGCAAATATTTTAGATAATCATATCTAGAAAATCATTGTAGAATTTTAGAA
This sequence comes from Cacajao melanocephalus, assembly GCA_963573385.1. Taxonomy (NCBI): domain Eukaryota; kingdom Metazoa; phylum Chordata; class Mammalia; order Primates; family Pitheciidae; genus Cacajao; species Cacajao melanocephalus. The sequence goes on from CAUYLG010062175.1 coordinate 28,115, forward strand.
GGATGATGAAGATTATCACCTAATGTCTGAAGGACATGATTTACAAAAATGATTGGAGAGAATGATAGTTTGACAGGCTATATAAACCAATTTTGGGTGAAGAAACAACCACCAGCAGAAATCCTGGTAGTAACTTTGATCTTGGGTGTTATCCACATAGTTCTAATACCTTTCTATTTTCTCAATATGGGTGTTGATGAATAGGTGTGTGGTTTCCTTTGTCAACAAATAGATGAATAATAACCTATGTATAGCTTCCAGCAAAGTTTTTATTAGATATAATGTTATTGACCTTTCAATTTACTAACATGGAGGATTTTGATTCATAAGACACAAAGGATGATAAAAGACTCTGAAGATCCTAGGAGGTCTATGTATACCACACTGAGTAGATATAAAAACAAAAAGTCCTGTAAGTTAAAATTAATTTGAACTCCTTTAAAAAATTCTTTCCAGGTACAGATTCCATGTATTTACTCACATAAACCTTTCTATGTGGAACTACTTTATATGTAACAATTCAGAAATTCAGATGTGAAAAGTCAATTAATCACATCCCTACCATCATACAGAGAAGAAAATAGGTATATGAAAATTATTTGCTTTTCATAAGATCACATATTTTTTAGCAATGATAATTCTAAACTCAGGATTTGTCTTTTCTGAATTTCTGTTTACTATTATTTTTCACTGCATTTAATGTGTGTTTCTATAATTGTATTTGTGTCTGCTTTGAAAGTAAGAAGACAAATTGTTTATAAAGATAGTTTACATAAAGTAAACAATGATTAACCACTACAGTCTATGACAAATAACATCTAGACCATTTATTTTGTTGTTTAATTTTTACAGCCCAACTTCTAGATATTTATAACTGGAAAACAGCTTCATTTTCATCCTAGACTTTTAGAAGAATGATGAACAGATTGTACCACATGAATTTTAACCATATTACTCACACAAATGAATTAACAGAAATAGAGTTTGACAGATTTTATAAAGTAAGTTTGAGGGAGAAAGAATAGGTTAAAATTAAATTATGCAATGATAGAGAACAATATTAATGTCTTCTACTTTTTCCTTTGAACTAGTGCTCCTTGTATTATTCTGTTCAAGTGACTCCCATCTCCCGTAATCTTATATTAATGACAAACTACATTCACATACTTTTCTATACATTTTACTCTGTCTCTCTCAATATAATGTTTATTTAATCATTATCTCCAATACTTTTCTCCTGCCTCTGGTGCAACCTGTTCTCTTTTCATTTCTTGAAATTTTTTGTTTGTTTTTTGTTTGTTACAGGGTCTCCTATTTTGCCTAGGCTGGCCTCAAGCTCCTGGGCTTCAGTATCCACCTACTTCAGCCTCCCTAGTAGTTGAAACTACAGGTGTGCCTCACCATGCTAAGCATCGCAGGACACTCAGTACTAGTTCCTGCCTAGCATTTAAGAGAATATTCTGGTTTGTTGCCCCTCTATGTGACTAAGATGCCCTTTAACATATGAACTCTAAGTGGTACATATATAATTCAGAAATGGGAAAAACACATCCTACAGTGACACATATCCCCAGGAATTTAGTTGCTTAGCACAACAAACGTTTTTCTCTCATGCTATTTTTCTAATGCTGGTTGTAAGCAGGACTCTACTCATAAGCACTCAAGACTGAGGTTGACAGAGGCTTCATTTCAACACAAGTCTTCACAATGCCTAAGGCAGAGAGAAAGAAAAAATAAGTTGTGTGCTGGCTTTTAAAATTTCCTCGTGGAAATGGCACATGCATCTCTACTCTTATGTCATTGCCAAGATTAAAACACGTGGCTATACCTAACTTTAGATGGGTAGGGAAGTGAAATTCTACCCTTTTCCTGGAGAGAATGCTAGATTATTTATGATAGAGGTCATTTTCTATGTATTCCAACCTTAAAATCCATTCTCACATTTGTTGTAGGTAGAATCCTGAGAAGACTACAACATCCCCATATTGGAGTATACGTAGCATAATCTCCTTTCCTAAAGTGTGGGCAGAATTTATAAATATGATGTAATGTCACTGCCTTGATTAGGTTTCTTTAGGTGGTAAAGGTAAAGGAATTTTGCAGATGTAATTAAAATCCCAAACAAGATGATTTTGATTCAACTGAAAGAAAGATGATCATGAGGGAACCTGAGTATCAGGAGAATTTATTGAAATAGGGACTGGGCCTTTTCTGAAGAAAGAAACTTTTTCTAGCTATAAAAAAAAATGACCTGCAAAGTTGTGACATGGCCTGTGAGAAAAGCGTTTGGGAGAGGGCCTTGTGGTAGGGAACTGCCTCTAGAAACTGAGAGACGTCCCTAGGGGACAGACAGCATGTATTGCAACCTAGGGAGATCCTGAACTTAGCTGTGTCTAGACTCTGAAGCCACAGAACCTGTGAGATAGCAAATGTATGTTCATTTAAACCACAAAGTTTGTGGTAAGTTGTTATACAATAATAGAAAAATAATACATATTTCCATGGTCTATTTTATATTGTCTGTATTCCATCTATTTTATATTTTTGGGAATTTACTGGATTGTATCTTTATGAATGTAATATATATATAGCATGAATATTTTACATGTGTAAAACATTCATAAAGATGTAATTGAGTAAATTCCCCTCAAAAATGTAGAGCAATTAAGAGATAAGGTATTGTGCTATTGCCTAAACTAGAGTATAGGGGTATGATTATAGCTTATTGCTGGCTTGAACACCTCGGTTCAAGTGATCTCAGCCTCCTGAGCCTCAGCCTCCTACACAGATAGGACTACAGGGATATACCACTACACTTGGTTACTTTTAAATTTATTGTAGAGACAGGGTCTTCCCATGTTGCCCAGACTTGTCTCAAACTCCTGGTCTCCAGTGATCCTGCTGCCTCAGCCTTCCAATAATGCACTAGGATTACATGCCTATGCCACCATGTCTAGCCTATTAGCCTAGTTTTAACAGATATATCTTGATTGCATAATCCATCATTTCCTAAACATTAATGTATGCCTATTATGAGCTACAAATAGTGATATTTGTTATATAGTACTTAAGAAAAAGCAAAGGCTTAACGTTTTTATAGTGAACAGGGTGAAATGTGTTATTAATAAAAAATATTAATGGAAGCATTTTCTGAACGTTGAGTCTTTCATAAAGTGATTTATTCACATATTCATTTTTCCCCAAATATATACTAAGAATCTACTATATTGCAGGATATAAGTAGCAGCTAAAATTTTATAGAATAGGTGATGTGTGAGCTGGTCTGTAAAAGGAATTTGCATCTGCCATAAGATGAAAAGTACATGACCTGACATGTACACAAATAATATAAGCCCTTTATGAAATAAAGGTCATGGTAAATTCTCTACGATCTGAGGATCGAAAAGGCCAGAATCTCAGTGGTCATGGGGTAGGGGACCTTTTAATCTTGATGCATCAGTGACTTTGATGTTATTCTACCTAAATCTGAGGACGGCAAAGAAGGTTAGTTGAAGAAGCATATTTTAAATTCCTTCTCAGGTTTTAGTCATTATTCATTCTTCAGAGGACTTTAAATTTGAGAAAGATCTCCCTGAGGATAGTCCATGTCCACAGGCAAGAACATGGCATGAAATTCTCCAGCGAATTTTATTCTTGAGCTCCTGAGGCTTACAGCAAGGAAGATAAAAAGCAGCTGAGATAGACAGTAAATTTTACCCTAATTAAGTTGTTTCTGGCTTTACCATAATTTTTTATGCTTTTTTTTATTCCATAATTTTTAAGAGTGTAATAGGGAAGTCAGTGATAGGAATGAGGATAAGAACCTACCACCTCCTTTTCTTTTCCACCTTCGGTCAACCAAGAGAAAGTATGTTGTCAATAGCCTACACCTCCAATATCTGGTCAAGCAGACTCCACCAGAAATCAATTCACAATTGAACTATGTGTTCACATGATTAACCTACTCATTCACACCTGAGCCACATTATAACTAGGAAATGGGGAAACTTTCACTTTTGCAGTCCATTATTACTCCTGTGAAAACAGGGCTCACCATAGCATTGCTCTCAACCTATAGTGACCTACTAACAGGTAATTGGAAGAAAACAAGGTTGATTGCTAACTCTATTATTTAACATTTAATTTTATAAACTTATTTTCATCTTTACATGCATATTAACTCCAAATTATATTTTTAATTTTTAACACCTGAAAAAAGGAGGTATATTAAATTTAACAAAAATGACTCAAAATTCACAACTGAGAAAATTATTTAAAAGAAATTAAATCTAGAATTTCTTCTTATTATTGATATTTTTGGCATTCTTGTAGAGAAAATTCAAAATGTGGCCTTCTGAATGTTTTTAACATGGGAAAATATTAACCTTATAGAAAAATAGTTGTATTATTGTAGAACTTGCTGATTAAATGTTTCTCATCTGTCACTCAAAGTTTTGAAAACTAGAATTTAGTTTCTCATCTAGAGTTGTCACAATGCTTTTTAGCTAAGTAAAATTGGCTAAATTAAAGATATTATACTTAAATTAAAATTGTACCCATATTATAAGAATCAGCAGAAGCATAATCATTTCACTTAATTTAATTATACTTTAAAAATACAATACATGCCATATAATTTCTGTTAAGGAATAGTATGAATTCAAAGTCATTTGTGAGTGTAATAGCATTATTCATTTTTTTTTTTAATTTTCAAAAGAAATCCTATTCTCTAGACCATAGTTTGAAAAATGCAGCCATGAAGCATACTTACACTAGTTTTAGGTCTCAAAAGAAAGACAAAAGTAATCCCCCTAAAAAAGTGCCATTTAATCTCCAGTGACTGCACATTTTGTTATGTCTCCTCCGCCTCAAATGTCTACTTTGGTGCTAGATATTGTACCCTGTGTGAGGTTGTGCCAGCATTTTAGGGAAAATGTCTAGTCTTATCCCTTTGGTCAAATGAATGTATTTTCTTATCTAGGAGCCAATCTCACAACTTCAGGAGAACTTTAGACGTTTCACCATTGCCTCTAAAATATGAGAAGGTCAAAGGAGTGTCAGAGTTAAATAGAAATGGAATGTGATGTTCAGAGTCTTCATAAATACAATGTTTACTAAGTGGCTAGTATTTTGCATTTTATGAAATTTATGCCATGTACACAATGACAAAACTTTGAGGTTAAAATAGCAAAATGCAATGTTAACTGACAAAAAAAAATGTTACTAATATGCTTTACAGGGTAGAATGTAACATAACTTTACAGTGTACAATCATTATATTTTATGTAACATTTTGAACAGCAACTAATATGAATCAATGCATTACTAGCTAAGTTGTAACAGGAGAATACTCAAGTTGTATTTCTTATTTTTGCTTCCACTTAGTTCTAGGTTTCTTACATACCTTATTTCATTCCCTAATAATGTTTAATCAACGTAGGGATCCCCTTCATCCTTTTTAGATGAGGAGACTGAGGCTTAACATGATTAGGTGTATTCATCCTTACTCATTTATTCATGAAGTACCCTTATTTACTGATTTATGGATTTTTTTGAGGTATTGATTACTTAACTACATGCAGGGTACAGTGTTAGGTGATACAGAATCCTGACAGAATTCTAAATCTAGTAAACAGCAGTCCAAGAATCGTGAAAAGACAAATGCTTTTCTCAGGTTCGTGATTCTAAAATACCCTATGTACTATGAAGACCAGGCCACACTGAAATGTTCATTTAAAATATATGTGATTAAATTGCAGTAGTTTTTAGAACCTAAGAAGAATCTCAGTAGCCCACATAGCCCTTTGATGAATTAACTCGAGCTCTTGGGCTGCTGACCAGCAGAGTGCATTGGTTTGTTCCTTGCTCTTGGAATTCTTTGATCTTGTCATAGGTTGTGCTGTTTGGGAATTCAGTTGATCCCAATGTAGGGTTGCTTCAATAAAGAGCAAATGTGAAGGATTCCTTGTTGTCTTTTGACATATTGCTACACTCAAACAATCACTGTGCTCACTGGGATACAGTAATGGGTCTGAGAAAGGTTCCCTTTTGAATCCATGTCTCTGGCATAATGTACATTAAAAGCACCAATGTGGAATTACAGGTCTACTGGGAAACTCACCAATGACTTATATTAAAATAAAAAAAAAATCTTGAACTAGGAAAGGTAATTTCTGTGAATAAAACAGCTAAATTAACCTTTATTTCTTAGGTTGAGGAATTCTGACAAACTGCAATGTTGTGATAACGCACTTAACAAACAAACAATACTCTGAAATGAAGCAAGAGGTTTTAAGAAGGTATCAAAATAACTAATGTTTTAATATAGTATAGATTTTAACATATCATAAAAGAAATGATGTGATAATATATTTTACTAAAGAGTTTAGTGGTGGGAGTAAAACTCAATTAAGGCCAGATTCATTAACATTTAATTTCATTTGGGCCTTTATTGCTTGTAAATGTATAGTTTCTTAACTTTCTCCTTCACTCTTATACACAATTCTAGTGAGCCTTACATCTTTCATGTATGACAGTGCTTCTCTATGAAACTCCCACAGATGAATTTTTCATTTATGAAAAGACATGCACTTTTTTTTAGAGCTGACATCCCCTAATTTAAGAGAGCTAAGCTAGTAGAGAAGCAGATACTTGTCATTGTGAAAATGATTCCAAGTGATTTGAGATAATGGAAGGAAGATACAATTTTGACATATACCAGTAGTTTCATACACATAGCATAAATAATGTCTACAGTTTTGGAACAGGCAAAGTATCACTGGATCTAAGCCAGTCTAGGATTTTAGGACACCTGTAAGTTGTCTGGCATTTCATCTGAAAAACCTATTTCAAAGTTGGAAATAGTACTATTTATTTGAGAAATAAAGTACTATAACAATGTATTGAAATTATCAGAAGGTATGTATTATTATATTACTTTAGTACTTCACTAGAGAAAACTTAATGTTCCAATACTCCATAGGTAAATAAGGAAAACAGTGTATTATTTTAGACTATTATTAAAGCATATAATTATTACATATATGCATACAAATCCAAAGCTTAATATTACAAATAGCCATGTAACCACAGTCTAAAATCTAATAAATGTTAAAGCTTCACCCTGATAATTTCAAAATTATTTTTAAGTAAATAAGTGTTACAGATAAAGTTAAGAAGGTAACCTTCCTTTGGTACCTGTCCTCAATTCCACTCTTTCCCTCACACAAGCAACCATTACTGTGAGACTGATTGGTATCTGTGTTGTTCTACTAGTGTTATTTTTATCCATAAGTAACATTTGGATTGTCATATATGTGTATCGTGGATGGCAAGGACTCTCTACAGAGAACAGGATCTCTTTCGAAGTCTCATGATGAGGTGTCATGATATACTCATTCTATAGATTGTTTATTCATCTTAGTGTTTTTGAGATCTGTAAATTTATATATAAAAGGATAAAACGATAGGTCATTTTTTACATATTCTTCTAATTAATTAATTTCCAAGTACACTTTTGTGATCTTCTATTTTATGTAAATGTAGAACAAATATATTATTACTAACATTTAGATTTTTACATTATTATTTTTCTCTATTATTCCTGTCCTGTCTTCCATTGAATTTTTTAGTCTGATTTTTGTTTTGATTTTTAGTGTAAACAGATATTCCAAATTTATCCTTTTTTTTTTTTTTTTTTGAGATCGAGTCTCACTCTGAGGGCCTGGCTGGAATGCAGTGGTGCTATCTCCATCACTGTAACCTCTGTCTCACTGGTTCAAGTGATTCTCCTGCCTCAGTCTCTCTAGTAAATGGTATTACAGGTGCATGCCACCATGCCTGGCTAATTTTTGTATTTTCAGTAGAGACAGGGTTTCACCATGTTGGCCCAGCTGATCTCTAACACCTGACCTCAAATGATCCACCCCGCTCTGCCTCCCAAAGTGTTTGGATTACATGAGTCCAAGTATATACTTTTAATGATTACATTTAAACATTTTAATATAAACATATAAACACAATAAATTCATGGATTAACGTAATTTTTATATGCATACTTAAAATGTACAACAAGGTTATCTTAATTTATTTTTTAATTTATTTTTTCCCATTTTCAAAATATTATTTTCAGTTTTATTATTCTTGATTTAATCACTATCTATAATACCACTGTTGTTTTCTTTAGCAGTAAATACTAAGATTTAATCAATTGTTTTAGCCATTTATTTGCTTACTATTGGTTTTTTCATCTGTAACTTTTTTCTCAGTTCTTTTTTGTTCTTTACTAATATATTTTCTTTCAACATTTTTTTTCAGTGAAAGTACATGAAAGGTAAGCATTCTTTCATTTCTGAAACTATTCACTCAGCTTTCACATGTGAATGGTATTTATTTTGGTATGAATTTCTGGATTGACAATTATGTTTTCTAAACATTTTTGGAATATTATTACTTTGTATACCAGCTTCAAATGTTTTGCTGACAACTGCAATGAAATTCGTTGTAATTTCTTTGAAGAGAGTCTTTCTTTTCCCTTTATTTTTTCTTTTGGTACTTTTTTTTTTTTTTCTATTTTAGGTTCTGGGGTACATGTGCAGATAATGCAGGATTGTTGCATAGGCACATACATGGCAAGGTGGTTTGCTGTCTTCATCTCCCCATCACCTATATCTGGTATTTCTCCCCTCATTATTCCTTCCCACCCTCCTCACACCCTGCTGTCCCTCCCCAGCCTCTCTTTTGGTACTTCAAAATATTTTTTTCTTTGTTTCATGTTATGCATTTTCACTACAATGTAAACAGATATGGGCTCATTATTTATTTATTTATCTTGCTTTGATGTGTGCTGCTTCATTCTGAGAACTATTTTTCTCTTTCTTTAAATTCTCTTTAAAATTTTTAAATTTTCTTTCATATTTAAATCTTTTAGTCATGTCTTAAAAATATCTTCTCACATATTATCTCTACTCTCTACTTCTAGAATTCATATTAGTTATATGTTGAAATGACTATTTTTAAAAATGTGTAATAGTTCCTTTATAGTCTCTAAGTTCTTATTTATCTGCTATACTTTTTATATTTCCTTAAATCTAAGTTCTAAATATGCAATCTTTTCTTCAGCTGTGTTTACTGTAGCTATGAAAACTATCGACACCTTTTTTTCTTTATGTCAATGACTTTAATTTTTATTCTATAACTTTTGTTTGCTTTATCACAATATAAAATTTTTTTTCTATATGCATTATAGTCTTTCTATTCTTTCTTCACATACTTGGAGTTGATTTTTTTAATATGTTCAATATATAACATGATTTTAGCCTCCACATTCACAGATAGCACATACGGATGTCCCAGTTTATCCTGGATGTTTCCTTTTTTCCTTCCATAAAATTAATGATTAAACAACCAAATTGCTTATAGTATCCTCTAGGCAAATGGAAAATCATATTTTTAGAATGGGTTCACATTGGGGCTTCATATTATTTCCAGGTAATACTGGGTTATAGGTTCTAACAATTCATATATTCTATTCAGTTTTATTCCTGATGAGCTTTTCATCTTTGAAGTATCTCATTATTATTTCCAGATATTATCCTTTCTCCTTTTCAAGCCCAAGAGACTACATTCATTATTGTGGTGGACCATAGGAACCAGAAGGCTCTTTGAATCTTAAACTTCTTATAATTTATTCATGCTCAACTTTCTGCTTTTAATCATCCAATTTTATTTCTCCACTCAAAATACATCCTCAAGAATTGGTCCTGATCTTCTAAACATCGAATATATATCTCTCCCAGTAACATAATTAACAACATATAACCACAGGAAAATAAACATTTGCAAAATAATATGAAAAAATGTGAAAAGTAAATAATTTAATTTATGATAATATTTGAGAATATAAAAATGATACCTGGTATTTATTTATATTTTTTCAAACATATTCATAGACATTTATATATCAAAGTAACATCATGAGACATGAGGCATATAGGCAAAAATATAAATTGATCAAAGGTTTTGGCCTTTAATTATTTGTCTATGTTCACATTGTTAGCAGGTTCAGGGCTGTTATTAGATCTCTTTCCAACATCTGATTCAAACTTTAGTCTTTATGACAAATTTTAAAATACTGTTTAAATAATATATCTGATTTTCAAATAGAGATTTACAATTTTAATGTTATCTTCAAATACATTGATCACTCTTAGGAGACAAATTGAACATTTATTAACTGAAAGTGAAATTTTGATATCATAGCCTATCCAATTTACATTGAACTCATTTTTACTTGTTGACTGTATTGCAAATAACTTTGTCTCTCATTGGTATTCTGATAAATTGTTTGTTCAGCTGGTAGTTCCTTCTGTTGGCTTACACCCTTTACTTTGCCAATATTCATGTGTAACTGTTTATTATTTTTACACTTAAAGTTTACTGTTCAAGAGGAAACAAAAGATTAGCCTTTTTTGCATCAGTTGGAAAAAACAGTTTATTTTCTGGAAGGAAATGAATATAGAGTCACATATTAGAATGGGGTAGTTTCTAATTTTAAGTCTTAATGTTTAAAATGTTTTGAAAAGAGTCTGACAATGAGTATGAACCTAAGTAAAAAATACATTCAAGTCTTTTCATTGTTTAAAGTAAATAAATTTGCCTTATTTCCATTTTGGTCACAGATCACAAAAACTAATTTGAATATAATGCCCTCTCTAATAAATCAGAATAAAAATTCAAATTACATACAACTCACAGTAGAGATAATTAACAAAATAGTAACAATACTAATCAATTTGGTTTTGCTATGCTAATCATTAATTATATAATTTCATTATTATGTATTAAGTACTTAGTGCATGCTTGACACAAAGTCATGTACTGAATGTGTAGAGATGAACATGACTTAGAATTTGTCCTGAGATATTTGAGATTCATGTGTTGTAACTTGGAGTGGGTGCTGAGAATGACTTGTCTGAGAATTCACTAATTGTATTCAATATTCCTAGAAACCACCTCTAATCTATGTCTGAGAATTTCTGGAGATGAAACCCTGTAATAGTTTTGTTTGAAATTCATGTTCTACCAGATCCAGAGTCAAAATGGTCAGTTTTTACTCGTTTAACTTCTGTTCATTGTCTTTTAAAATTAAATGTTTATATTTTTTATCCATCTATGCCATTTTATTTTTTCAACATGGGCAATTTGAAATAAAGGGAAATTTTCAAGATCTATGATTGCAATTTATTACATTACCTTAGCTTCTATACCATTAAAATCTCTCTCAGAGAATAATAAGCCCATTTATATAAGTATTATAGTAAGGACAATTATGCATTTAAGATATAGTATGCACCAGGATCTATATGTATATTGCCTCATTTAATTCTCAACAACTCTATGAAGTAAAAATTATTACCTCAATTTATAGATGATGATATTAAGCCTTGGGAATTTAATCAATGTTTGAATTCTGGTCATTATAACTCCAAAGCTTTTCTCTTCACTACTAAGCTATATTACACATTATATATGCTCCCATGGAATGGTTGGATAGCACTGTCTTGATCACTAGATCAAGTCTAAACTTACTGCTTTTAGCTGCAGTGTATACTTTGCAAGAAGAAGGAAGATTTATTCATACAAAAATGACCCTAGAAATCTAATAAAGAATAAATCTGAAAAAATAAATTTGTTATTTTATCTAACAAATAATTATGTGTGGGCTTATTGTTATGATTATGATTATATGTGGCTAATTTTTGAAATACTTTACTGCTTTATATTTATTCCTAAATAATTTCATTAGAAAAGAATGAAAACTATTTTGATAATTTTAGTAAATTATTATTCCCTAAGAAAAATGGAAGTTAAAGTACATACAAATAATTAGAAACGCAATATGAATTATCATTCTACACTCTAATAATTGTGGATAAAGTTTTGTTAATTATGGAGGATTATCTGTAATATTCAGTGAAGTTGATTAGAATCACTTGTAGACATGAGCATGCTTACAAAATCAAATGAAAGTAATGTGGTATTTTAATTACCCACACCTGCAAACATTCGAAGGAAAACACCCTGGTGATTTTTTTTTCAAGTGTTAGAAATAAATATACAACTTGTATTCAGTCAGAAATGTAAAAGAATGCTTCCAAACTTTATTCTTTTATGAAGCATGAAAACTAAAATTTCCTCATAATTCTAAGATATTTTCCTAATAGTTTACTTTTTATCTAGTTTCTCCTCCATCTCTTTCATTTGCTACTTTATTGTTAGAACTGTCTTTCTACAATTGTTTTTTTAAAAAGGTACTAATATTCAATTTTATATAGAATAATCTGTAAAATTCTTGGCATAATTTATGCAGTCATTCATAGTAAATGCAGTTATTTAAAATGGATCCAAACCTATTAAGGATTATTTTGCTTTAAAGAAAAGAAATCTATTAAAATTAGCTATGAAATCATTGAAAGATACAAAATTATTACAAGACTCAAGTCCAAAGGCACACGTTGGTCTCACAGACCAGACCTACTTCTCCAGCTTCATAAGTCCCAGATACTGCAGCTGATTGGTTTCTCATCCTGCCTACTCTTTACATCTTCCCTCTCTCTTCCTGCAGTCAAGATTTTCTTTAGTTTACAGAAAATAGCCTTTTTATTTATGAATATATACTTCCCCTCATACTTAAATCTTACTGCCCAGACTCATTCTGTCCTAAATCTTAATCCTCGAGAGAAAAAAAATCAATTGGATCTATTTGAGGGTCAATGTCTACATTGTTCTAATCAGTTCTAGCTGGCTGGCAGGAAGTGGCATGGTTGCTCCAAGCTAACATGGAGGTGTGACCCAGCATTTTAGAAAGAACAACCAATTCTCACAGAAGGTAATGCAAGCCAGACATAGCCCCTTCCCCCAGTGCCCAGCCCCAAAATATGTCATCTCTAGGAGCATTTTCACAGCCGCATGATCCTGGCTCGCTGATCCTTCTCATTTACCAGACAGATACATTTCCTCATGCAGTGCAAGCCATGTCCCTGAGATGTGATAGTGAAGTTTCAAGTAAATAAATTTGGCTGTATTGGGTGCCTGGTCATCAGGGCTAACTTCAGTTAAGTAGATATTATAGCCATCAATGACCCCTTTCTCGACCTCAACTACATGGTCCACACATTCTGGTATGTCAACCCATGTCACATTCCATGGCATAGTCAAGGCTGAAAATAGGAAACTTATCATGAATTGAATCCCATTTCCATCCTCCATGAGTGAAATCCTGCCAAAATCAGATAGGGTGATGCTGGTACTGAATATGTTGTGTAGTCTACTGGAATCTTCACTATCTTGGAGAAACCTGGAGCTCACTTGAAAGGTAAAACTAAAAATGGTCATCTCTGCCCCTTCTGCTGATGCATCTATGTTTGTGCTGGGCACAAACAATCAGAAGTAAGACAACTTCCTCAAGACTGTAAGCAATGTCTCCTGCATCACCAACTTTTTAGCCCCCTGGCTGAGGCTATTCATACAGCTATACCGTCTAAAAGGAACTCATGACACGTTTTGTGCCATCTCTGCCACCCAGAAAAACTGAACGGCCCCTTTGGGGAAAAGGGTGGTGAGATGGCCATGGAGCTGCCCAGAAATTATCCCTTCATCTCCTGGCACTGCCAGGGCTGCAGGCAAAGTCATTCTTGAACTGAATGGGCAGCTCACTGGCATGGCCTTCTGTGTCTGCACAATGCGTTGGTTGAAGATCTGACCTGCTGTCTAGAGAAAGCTTGAAAATGTGATAACATCAAGAAGGTGGTGAAGCAGCCATTGAAGGGCTCCCTAAAAGGCATCATGACTATACTGAGGACCAGGTTGTCTCCTATAACTTTAACAGTGGCACCTACTCTTCCATATTTGATGCTGTGGCTGCTTTTACTTTCAATGACTGTTTTGTCAAGCTTATATGCCAGTGTAGCAAGGAATTTGGTTACAGCAACAGGGTGGTCGATTTTTTAGATCACATGGCCTCCAAGGTGGCCTCTGTACCACCTGCCCTACAGGAGAATAGCAGTTTCTCAGCTACTGGATTGTTCTCACATTCCAACTTATTGAAAATCTTCCTTCTTTGACATGGTTTCCATTCCAGACCCTCTGAAAAATGTGAGGGGCTTTGAGAGCCCTGCCTTGATATTTGCCATTAGTAATGTACACTGCCCAGCCAAATGAAGAAAAAAAAGAACCCCAAACCAGAAAACTTGCCACAATCCCCAGATCCTTCCCCAAACATAGCCAGGCATTGTGTGAAGTATCTACACCAGGTAAGCATGCTCTCAGAACCCAGGGCTTTTATGTGAAGTTGATCATCTAACATGATAACAGAAACTCAGGACCTCAACAATGAAACCAAGCATATCATCAATCTGGATGTTTGTATAAAACAATCCTAATAAATTCTGGTAATCTGGTGAAGCATGTCTAATTGCTCTAAGCTTATAGACATTAATCAATAAGTAACACAGAAAAATTTTAGGGTCACATTCCCAGGGGTTGACCAAGAGTCAGTCAGGATTGCAGATTCCCTGAGAGCCAGACAAGGACTGACCAATCAGACCCGCTATGTTAACTCTTTCCTCACAGTCACATTATCACTAGGTACTACTCCTAGTACTCCTTTAAAATGGTTTTTCTCTATGATACGTTTCATCACCTAATATTGTTTGTTTCTTGATGGTCTCACCTCAAATAAAAATATAAGAGGGCAAGGATTTGTTTTTATCTATCTACCTACCTACCTACCTACCTACCTACCTACCTACGTATCTATCTTTTGTATCCCCAGGGTCCTGGAATAGTACATATATTATCAATAAATATTTGTTGAGTGAGTGAACATAGCCTTTTATGTTATTTAATTTTAATTATTTTTTTTATTTTAGTTACTTATTTATTCACCTATCACCCCAAGAAGACTGGACACTCTTGAAAGTTACAAATATATCTTCATCTTTTTATGTCCAATACCTAAGGAATGTCAGACATATTGTGGGCTCTCATATAGATTGTTAGATCACTGAAGAAAAAATGAACCAATAAATGCCTCATTATAAGAATAAAATAAAATCTTTGTAATTGCAGAAGAAGTATGTTATTTTATCAGAAGGGAATAAATAAGTACAGTAGAACCATAAGGCTGAGGCAAAATAGTATGGGTAGAATACATGAATTACCCATACTAGCCATGCTGATGTAATATCTATTTAATTAATTTAAATTGTGTCACATTATTGTAAATACAGATTTTGTTCTTAAGATTTGAATGAATAAAATGTAACTTAACAATTACTTATTAATATTGACCACTGCCAAAAGAAACAAAATTTATGTTAATGTTATTCATTTTTAACAGCATGAAAAAAAATTCTCTGCAATGCTTAAATGATTCTTAAAAGGGTATCAAATTTTATACTGCTATTGTATTGGGAATATCTTTATGTCTACACACTCAGTAGCATTAAAATATCACATTTTTCTAACTATTTTAATAAACAAATCAAAATTCAATCCTATATTTGAGGAAATTTTCCAAATTGTCAATCTTGTTTATATTAATTCTCTCCTTTCAGCCTAAAGAAAAGTCCCTGAAATTTTGGTTGATTTAGGCACTATAACATAAGCTTTCAGGATAGAACCTGTTTGGGTTCAAATTGTGTTTTTGTTCTTTAGATACTGTATGAACTGGAGCAAAAAAAAAAAATTGGCTTTTCTTTGCCTTTGTTCTCTCAGTTTTGAAATGAGATAAATACTAATACCATAGGGTTGTGAGGATTAAATGTGTCAATGCATGTATAAATGTCAGTAGATGTAGGTCTTTTGTCAGGTTACCAAGAAGAAATGAACTTCTCAGTTTATATGGGCATTTATAATTTGGCAGCATAGCTACTTCTGCATCACTTTTGATTCATAGGTATTAGAGAAACATAGTGACAAATATTTTTTCTTTCTTGATGAAACATCAAACTTTGTAAGCTCTGTGGGTTGCTGCCACTAAGCGATACAAAGGTATCAGCTATTCTAGAACTTCTCAACTTCTGTCTTTTAGCTCATTTTAGAAGGCCTGCCTTTTACCTTGCCCCCCAAAGTATTTCTCTTTCTCCTGCTAATACACAGGATATCATCTCTTCTGAGTCTCCAGATTTTAAAGCATTTTGACTGTCTCTGTGATTTTTCCTGCAAAACATACTGAGGCATGGAACTTCAAAGGGCCTGCTTTTAATATCCATTTGAATTGGGGTAAAGGGAAAATACTAAGGAAAACACAGGCATTGATACATTGAGAATGATCCTGCCATGCTGCAAAGTTCAACTTTACACTTTTTCCCTACTTACTGTAGTTTTAGCAATTAGTAACTTAGTTATATCAATTATTCAGTATTATGTTTTAATTTACCTCACATTGTAACTTATTACTTTTTATTATGTTAATTTAAAAATAAAATAAGCAAATTTAAAGAGCTTCTTTAAGATCATTCATGAATTAATAAGAAAAATTACATTCTGAAGAGATAGAAGCATAGAATATCTAGGAGTAAGAGCTTCAGAGTCAGACAGCTATGGAACTGAATATGGGTTCTACCATTTCCTAGCCACTTACTAACTTCTAACTAATAAAGATAGGTATCAGATTTGAGTTTGCAAAGGGGTTGTGGGTGACAGGAGAAATTGACCACAAAGGGGAACAAGAGAGCTTTCGGGTATGATGGATGTATTCTACGTCTTAGTTGTGTAATTTGAAACACACACACACACACATTACACTGTACATCTAAAAAGGTATGAGTGTTATTGAATACAAATCATACAACAGTAAGCCTCAGTTAAAAAAATGAGACAATGACTTTTTAAGGATGTATTTAACACCCAGTGAGCTCTCAGTAAATATTAGCTTTTATCATTATTACCTAGTATTCTGATAAGAAATAACATTTTCCTTGAAGCGATATGTGCAGCTTTTTGTTATCGCATAAAAAAGTAAAAATTGTGAGGAACTGAGAGGGGAAAATATTGGAAATACTTCCTACAGTCTTTCAAATCTATGGATATGGAGAAATGATTAGATTGACATGGTGCTGAGACTTGTTCAAAGGTGGAAGTGGAAAAAAAAGAAAAAAAAAAAAACAGAAGAAAACAGTCAGATTATCAAGCACTTTGTCTCCTTAGCTTTAAGAATGGTTTCTGTTTTCTCTGTCACTGTCTCTGGGATTTTGGGAAGCAGGCCACTCTGCCACCTATTCATATACAATGGATTTTTTTTTTTTAATGGCCCAGGTAAGCTGCCTCCTAGCTTAAAACTAGAAATATAGAACCTCCTTTCAGAATGATTATACAGTAAAAATGGAGTAATATTTTAATATTATACTAAGTGACTTATTCAGAACTTAACTGAAGTATGTAATTGCAGTGTTATGGAATATATCTTCAATGTTTATAGAATTCTAGCCGTTTTTGTAACTTTCTATAAATTTATTATGGTACATTTCTGAATTAGTTTATTTTAGTAGAAATAGTAAAAACCACAGAAACTCTTCAGTAGAAATACAAACTAGTTTTTAGATAGCTTAAGGCTGTCTACTGGCTAACAACAAATTATGTAGTTGGTTTTTGAATAGAAGGAAACTGAAGATCTTTAGGGATTATTTGAATAGGGGAATATACACTTAAACTGAGGAGTGTTTAATTGTATCTATCTTTTTTATTTCAGCTCTTTTAACTTACTAGCCCTATGACATGGGACAAATTACTTAACTCTGAGTTTCAATTTCCTCTTCTGCAACAGTGAATTACTCTACCTACTTCTATCTAATGCTGTGAGGATTAAATACTACAAATCAAGTAAAGTACTCAGCAAAATGCCTACACATAAGAATTCAATATGTGTTACTTATATTATTATTATTATTATTTAAATAATTTGGCACAGGTCAGAAAAAGCAGATCTAAACATAATATATGAAAGAAAATCAAATGTTAAACAGAAATAACACTTTCTAAATCATATCTATTAACATTTTTTTTCTTTCTGTGCTTTTCTTTTTATTTTATAGGGGCTAGAAGTTTGTGTCTCTAAATTGAATGTATTTTATGGAGGGAGTGAAACCATTACAAAGGTAGCAATAAGTAACAATTATGAAACACTGATTCCAGGCCCTGCTCTAAGCACTTTCTATGTGCTTAGTAAGTCAATCCTCACCACCCTAAGAATTAGGTACTATCATTATGTCCCTTTCAGAGGGGAGACGGGCCTTGTACTAGTAGTTTGTTCTGATTACACAAAAATAAAATGGTTCAAAGACTATTACACAAAAATAAAATGGTTCAAAGAGTCTTAATTGTGTTATGTATGTATATTCTTATTAGTAACACAGGCATTCCAATCTTCTTTTTCTTACTCTGTTATTATTCTTTTTTCCACTGCCATTTATGACTTGCTTGCTGTATTCTCGTGAAGGTAGCAAACAGTTTCAGTATATTATCTCAGCTAACGCACATGAGGAAATAATGTCAGAAATGTTTCATTTACAGATGAGGAAACTGAAACATGTAACTCTGAAACCTGCCCATGCTTATTAAGAGGCAATGTCAGGTTTCATATATCATCTACCTGGTTGCATAATCTGATATTACTACTGGTATGTCAGTAAAAAATATGATAGAAATGTTTTCTGACCACTATTTTTAAATAGCATGACATGGAAGGCACAACTGTTAAATCATATGGCCAATTTCATTCATTCATACAACCCATTATAACATAGTAAGACAGTGGCTGAAACAGTAGCTGTTATAATTATTATACATTCTATTCTTAATAATTTGTAGACAAATTATGATTATCTTATCAAATTCATCAAGAGAAACAGATTTGTGCATTTCGTTCCATCTTTGCATAGTGTCACCTGTTTCCACCTCTGACTTTAACTTCTTTTTGTATTATATTAAATTCAAATACTGCTAAAGGGATCTAGACTCTCAGGGGCTTATTATTTTCCGTTCCCCAATGCCCTCAAGGGTGCTGCAGAACAACTCCTGCCTCCTCATCATTACCATACACCACATATGGCTGGGAGCGGCTGCACATCCTCACCCCATGACAAACACATATATGCTTACACATCCACATCTATCTGTACATTTGCCATTCTTCTGTTTCAACTGAGCAAGATAATATTAAGAAACTTTACTTCTAAAAATGGCTTCAGATTTTACTTTTCTCATGTATAATGAAAGAAGTAATGTCTTGACAAAATGATTTCCATCTTCTTTGAATTTTCTCAGTCACTTCCACCTTGACCTGATTTCTATAATCCTTTACCACTTTAGTCGCCTCTGTTCATATTCTGTCTGGGAGATAATTCTCTCAAATGTGTCAAAAATATCTAAAGCCTTATGTTTTATTACTTTGTTCTTGTCAAGAGAAACAAAGGCCACTCTTACCTAATACCAGATCTTGTAGCTCTACAAGCATCATAGTCTGATGCTTGAATCAAATGGAGATCTAATTTTATGTATGTATATTATGTATGTTTTATTGTTTGGCTTAACTTTATATAATATTTTTTAAAATAATTTTTTCCAACTTTACATAGTATTAGTAGGCTTATGGTATAAAATATTAAGTAATGAAATAATTTGATTTTATTTTACTTCTTTACCTGACATATTTGCCTAAGTTTGGAATTATTTTGATTTTTTTTTATTTTGACATTTAATTATTTTAGTGTAATTTAATTATATTAAGTGTAATCAATTATGCTTAAGTCACTTTCTACTAATTCACAAAATTTGGAGAAAATCTATTAACTTTGTACTACAAAAGATATAAACTATAAAAATTACATTAATCATTAATATTCTTTCTAATCTCAGGTTTCACCTTCTATTTTTGTTTGGTGGTTGTCCTATTTTTGGTTATTGCAGTTTTCTGTCTGAAATGCATTTTTATATTGAAGAAAAATCTGTAGATTCTTTTTTTAGCTGCTATCTTGGCTCAGTTGTTCACAGGTGGGGTCCTTATCTTGGAAATTCTCACTCTCCTTTAGCAATTCTTCTATTCTCTACTCCTGGAAACGACTGTGAAGGCTATTTTACACATATGTTTATTTTTCTTGAAACTTCTCAGGGCTTACATGGTCTTTGTAAAAACTTTAAGGGATAGATACTTATAACATTTTTAATATAAAATATCCATGAAGTTGTTGAGATTCCAGTAACAACAAAGCAAGAAATTCTTAACAAGAGAAATGTTAATTAGTGCTATGTTACTGGCACAGATATTTAAAATTTATCCATGATATGTTAATTTAAGCAAACCACAGAATGGCAGTGCCTTTTTCGGTGACTCTTAATTTGAGGTATTACAACAAAACAACTAAAACAATAGATCTATGGAATTGTATATTTTTATTACCTTTCTGAAGTCATAACATATTGGTTTAGAAAAATAACTTTTTTATTTTGGGGACTGTCACATACTGAATGCTCAGTAAATCTCTGCATATTTTTTTTTACCATTACAGAAGTTATAATTTTGCTGCAATGCAAAATCTGATGATGGTAGACAACATACCTAACTTCCAATTGTTTCCCTATGGTAACTGAATTACATTTTAATATGTTTCTTTCCCAGAAGTAGGGCAATTATTCTTTCAAATATTAAACAATAAGAAATAAATTATGCACTTCACATAAATACAATTTTGGAATAAATTAGCTACATAATCATCTCGCCTTCTTTGCATCAGAGATAAAAGGCTGGTCCAAGTCATGTGTTAGCCCTATCTTTTGAACCTTATGATTCTGCCATATGTATGTTTCAGAAGTTTTAAGCATCTGGTATGAGAAAATTCAGTGGGTTTAAATCAACAGAGAGAACAGGTAAGTGTTAGTGGGTAAGTTATGGGGGTATTTCCTACTTCTATCAGATGTGCAAGAGTCTTTCATTGCCACCATTTTTAATGAGTTACATGGGAGAGAACTGCAACATACAGAAGAGTTTTATATATCACTATATCTAAAGAAAAATCCATCATCTACTACACACTACTTGATGGAACACATTTTCTTTTGTGATGCTAGGAATGATCAAGAGTTAATGAATTTGTCTTTTGTGTAAAATATAGAATTGTTTCCCTACTATTTACTAGATATTGATAGGTAAAATTTTGCTTTCCTAAATTGAGAGTGAATTAACATAGATTATCTTTATAACATCTATTACACATTTAATATAAGCTCATGTTTGTATGACTAATGAATACTGAATTTTTTGTGTATGCTAGGCAAAGTGGTGGGTAGGTCAGCAAATAACTTTATAGTCAGCAAAGATATATTCCCACATTTACAAGCAAAAGTGTAAAAGGAAAACACAAATGATTACTCTTAACTTCATGCATCTTTCAGCCAGCATGTAGACAAACGTAATATAGCCTTCCACCTACATGTTTATTTGTCATGAAATACATGATATAATACTTTGAAGCAGAATGTAGAAAAGCTAAAATGCTTTAATAACTATATACATTTAACCTTTAAAATACAATGCTTTATTTAAAAAATAACATCAAAATTCCCTATTTATATTAACAATAAGAATTTTGAATGTATTATTCCATAAAAGATAATATTGAGAAAATAGTCCAAGATTAGGTATTGCCAAGAGCTAAAAATTAATGCTATGGAATGATTGTTTATTTTGTTGTATTTTTAAGTAAGAAAAATAGGCCAGGGAGAAGATGTAGACACCATGAACAAGAAAAACAAAACTTAAATATTTGACATATTTAGGGCAAGGTATTCTTGATGGATCATTATCTTAGCTTGTTTCCTGACCCACATAGTGCCTAATATCAATCAGAGAGAAAGTCTTCAGACTACAACCCCATTTTACAAGCACTTCTCCTGAGTGCTCTATCAATTGAAAAAAAAAAGCTTTGATTTATTCACTGACAATTGTTGGCTATTCTATCATTCTTTTCCCTGTTCAAACATTTATTTGGTATTTCTACAAATACAAATTTAAAATTGCAAATAAGGACTTCAATGTACTGGTCTTGGTATGGGTGTGTATTCTATGCAGATGCATTCTACCAGAAAAATTAATGTTTTCATGGGAATTCAACATAAAGATACTAAAAATGCAGATCTTTGCTAAGGAATCCTGATGTAAGATAAATATCTCCTGATTCACAATGCAACTCATGCTAACTAATTTTGTGAGATAATGATGAATTTGTTGAATAAACAGAATGTGTTTATATTGAACATTTAGTTTTGCCCAATTACAAAAGTGTCCCTATTCATGTGGGTATTTTGATGTTATGTGAATATGATACAAAATATAATGTTAATTCTAAACATTGTCAAGTTTAAGGCTATGTGTTACAAAAGGGTTCAGATAAATATTATAAAATACTAGTAAATAGTTAGACATTTTTCTAAGTAAATATAAGCATGCATATATTTACCAACATTCAGTTAATAGTTGTTTTTAAAATTTTCATCTAGATATTAAATATTAAATACTGAAATTTATATCAAATACCTATAGTAGATTTTGCAAGGAAACAAAGTGGATTAAACAGCAGTTATAATGCCTTTGTTTATTAATTACTTTCAATTACATTAACTATATCATTTGAATAGCTAGATATGAAGAATAACTATTTTACCTTTAAATACTTTCCTTCCTGTAGATAAATTTTATGTATCAATATTACCAGCAAAGAGAAATCTGAAGGATGAGTTTTTAGTTTTGTTACAGTTTCCTTCTAATTTCAATGTGAAAGGCCAGAATTCTATCTATAATACATGATCTGACAAGAAAAGAAAAACATCTGCAATGATTTCATTTGTGATTCCATTTCCTGTGTTGCCTTAGATGCAATATAAAACCTTCTACACAAAACATCAAAAGTGTTTTATTTTGACCATTAAAATTTAAAAAAAAAGCACTCCCAGGATGAAAACTAGTCATATTTCCAACAAGCAGTCTCTGTTTATTTTATCTACCTGAAACATTTGAATCTCCAGATTAATTAGTTTTGCTAATCGGTTTACATCTCCAAGCGGGTGTGGTTCCTTAAATATTTATACAGTCTTAATGTACATCATGCTGGTTTTATTAATTTTAACTCCAAAGCCTCTTCTACCCATTACTACTTAATTACTATACTGCTTTTCCTGTTGATCGCCTTTGTTCTTTACTACAATATTAAAAGAAAAAAAGGATTCAGGGAGGGTGGAGACATGAGTCTTAAAATAGTTAAAGAAAATACCTCTTGGAATGATTCACTATGCAGGATGGCACTCCTCTGACTCACCTGTCTATTGCAGGCAAACTTCATTTTTTTTGGTTTGAGTTGTTTTCTCTTAACCCAAAGTCCTATGCTTTCTTTTATCCTAAGAAAACAAAATAAAAAAAATATTTTTGTTTGATGGAGTTTTTTTTAGTCTTGATGTACCTTGATAAAAGCACATCAAAGTCATTGAATCATCCTATTTTTCAGTCCATCAGCAAAAGGAAACATGCCCCATAGGAGCTTACTAAGATCCCTCAGCCAAAAAAATTTAAAATGTTACCCTGGTGAAACTCATTTAATATTTTATTTTACAAAATGTGTTTGTGAAAGACATTTGTTTCCAGTGCTAAGTTTTTAAAAAATTCTAATATCTTTCTAGAATGTGAATTATTTTAGAATGTAAAATTAGACTTGTGAAATATAACAATTGAAATAATATCATTAAATATAATAAGGAAGTTTATTTCTTTTAATTTGTATTTGCCTAAATAATTACAAAGAAATATTTTTCACTACAAATATAAATCCATTTTTAAATTTTCTCAGAGGATAAAATTCCATACTATTATATTTTAGACACTGGGTATTGAAATACTCAGTTCTGGTTTCTAAAGGATATAAGTTAAAATTATACTTATATTTTATATGTTTACTTATATGTTTAGTGACATTTTTATCTTCACCTATCATTTATCTATTTGCAAATAAATATATATATATGCATGTATATATGTATATATATCTCACACACAAATCACACTTATTCTTTCGTGTGTGTGTATGTGTGTATATATATATATATATATTTTGATGGAAAGGCAGTCTGAAGCAGTAAGAGTAACAAATAGACATGCACTATTTGTTAAAAAAACGATTTATTATTATTCCCTGTCTTGCTAGAAGTCACTGGTTGATATTAGTTGCCAAAGTTTTAAGATAATTTAGTTTAATTTAAAATGAGGTATACTCATTGTTTTTCATATTATTTCAGTGCCTCACAGTTGTTCTAGCTTTTTGATGGCAGTTCTATTCAATAGGTAATAAACTAGAGTAAAAAACAATTAATAAATTATATGTAAATATATATAAAACACCTGAATTAGGCTTTTTAGTTAACCATACAACATTTTTTTCAATTTTTAATCCAAGTTTTTTTTTTAATTACCCTTTAAGTTCTGGGATACATGTGCAGAAGGTACAGATTTGTTACATAGGTATACACATGCCATGGTGTTTTGCGGCACCCATCAACCCATTACCTACATTAACTTTTAGAATACTTGAGTATTGATTCTACATTGTGTTTTCCAGTGATGAAAAACATATATACTTTATGTTGTCACTAATACATATTATGTTTCTAACATTTTAAATAGCATTCACATGTAAACACTATATAACTACTAATACTGTCCCTAGCACATACGAGATGCTAAAAGTATTTGATGCTTATATGCATCAATCAATAAGTTCTATAGTATAAGTTTTCAGTTTATCCTAATCAACTAACCACTGCACAACTCTCATAGTTTTTACCTAAGTAAACAAGCTCCTAATAATTTTTTTTCTTTCTAGTCACCTTGTAGGAATTTGCACATTATATTTTCCCATATTTAAGTTTTATACCTCCAAGGGAAACTTATTTATCCAACCTCAGCTTACTCAGCTTTCTTGTGTGTCAAGGTATTCAGGACACTTTCTAGTCTTGGTCCAAACTACTTTTCTCACTCTCTCTGTTGTTCCCTGGCATGTTCTCCATTCTTGAGAGAATAATCTGCTAGCTTTCCCTCAAACATGTCTAATTTGCTCTTAACATCTTTGTTTCTGTTGAAACCATTATCCTCTTGCTTCTAACACAAATCACACTCATTCTTTAATCTTTAGATCAAATCCTACCACCCCCAGGAAGCTTTCCCAACCACTGTGGTTTTCTGCTTCCCTTAAAATCCTGACACTATGTTATGACTCGACCATTCCTTTGTTTGGGGTTATGATGCATGCTTCTCTTCAAGTAGCAACATAAACCCTAGATTTTTGCCAGACACCAGTATGGTATTTGTATAGAGATGCTCGATATATTTTAGTGAGTAAAATAAGTAGATCTGCTCTGTTGGATAATTAGCTAACGTTTCTACTCACTGGAAAATAGTGAGTAGTTAGAGCCAATTGCATAGATACTATGAGGATTTAATTATATTTCTTGACATGGAGTTGGATTTTACCATTGTACAAGGTTCTAATTAATCCAACATATGTAAATGTACAACATTATACCCACACCAAGCCACATGCTGCTAGGTTAGGACAAGATATAAAATCAAAACAAAACCAAATCACTTCCTTTTGCTGATATATAAAATGGAATTTGTTTTCTTTTCAAGTTTTTCGTTTGTTTTTGAAAATCAGGTATCACTAACAAGACAAATGCTCTTCTAGTCTGCATTTTGGTACAAAAAATAAAGATTACATGATACATATTATAAAGCATATCTTATTTTAAAAACTGATAGTCTTAATTTTTCTTTAACAAGGATTTGAAGAGATCAATCATCTATTTTTATATTCTGTAGTTCAGTTGTACACAGAGGACCTCATTGCTTGAACTTTCCTTCTCTTTATACATAGGCATTTTAATAAAATATTCATAAGAGATTGTTGACTATAGAACTATGGCAATCCTCTTGAGTGATCCTGGGAGTTTTTCAGTCAATGAGCTCCATGCGGCTCTGGCAGCATGAGCTACGCTCCATAAATCAGACTAAAACCATTTTATGCTGCTTTTAAAATTACTGCTATCAACAAAACCCATGAGGCTGAATTACTTAATCTATGCAGATGTTGTTAACTGCATTAATTATTTAATTCTGACAATAAAACAGCAGTTCTATTTGCCTTAATGCAGACCATTCAGGCTGCTGTTTTGAAATGACATTTAACAAAATGACCGCTAGATGGGAGTAGACAACTTTTAAAATTCTGTACAGACAGTTTGAAAATGGTAGTTGCTAAACTTAGATGTAAGGTAATTCTAGGTTACTGTATTACATTTCTAACCAAGGCTCAGGAAATATCTTTTGTTAACTAGTGTAGGTTACATTAAGATTGAATTGCTTTCCTCAAGAACTAAATTAATTTTAGGGAACTTTCTTCTTTTTTGTTAGCATAGTCATTTCTATGATTTCATGATGAATACACAATATTAGAAACTTTTAAATTTTTACTGACACGAAAACCAATTTCACATACCAGTTAAATAACCGCTAGTTCTATAAGTTAAGCAGTCCTTTTGAAGTCTGATGTTATTTATTTAATCATATTCATTAGAAATTAACACAAGGAATTGTATAGGCTATTGCTGCCTTAGACTGCTAGTTAATGGATTACTTTATGCACATGTGTTAAATATTAAGCTTCTCCAATCAGGCATGTGCATAAAGG
This sequence comes from Cacajao melanocephalus, assembly GCA_963573385.1. Classification (NCBI taxonomy): domain Eukaryota; kingdom Metazoa; phylum Chordata; class Mammalia; order Primates; family Pitheciidae; genus Cacajao; species Cacajao melanocephalus. The sequence goes on from CAUYLG010062175.1 coordinate 54,901, forward strand.
CAGACATGTACACAAAGCAAAATTATTATTTTTAACCAGGACATAGTGAACCACGGCAGGACAATGAAATTATAATTGGTTCTAATTAGCACTCTTTAAGCAGTTGATTTTTTAAAAATTTTGTTGTTTTTGTTGTTAACCTCCATCTAAATCATACAGGAAGAAAGGCAAAAACTATCTTAGGATATGATACAAAGATAACCAAAATTCATGGATGGCTTTTTCAGTTTGAGTGAATATTATGAAGCTTGTGTGTGTGTGTGTGTGTGTGTGTGTGTGTGTGTGAAGGCTGGGGGTAGTAGGGGTGGATGAACTCTGAAAAAAAGTTTATTTTAAATTGCAATATTTTTCTCAAGAAAAAGCATGTCTCTGTAACAGCTATGCTCTTTTTGTTATTGTTGTTATCATTTATAGCTACATAGGGAGAAGGGTCATTAACTTGAGGCAAATGTCACAATTTCTGAAAAAGCTTTGAGCTTTCTTACTTTGCTTTGTTTCAAGAATCACTGGAAATCTCTCTGATTCTAGCTCCAGTTGTCTTCAGTGAGGCCTGCCACACATGTGAGATGAACATGAAACTGATTATCTTCTTTGTGCAATGCTAGTCGACATAAAAAATTTAGATATCCATTTCTCTTACATATGTCAAAAATAAAAAAATACAGTCTTTCAAATGCATGGTCATACTGTGTATCAAATTGAAATCTCTATGATATTTTTTTTCTGTGTGCTCAGGTTCACCTCTATTTTTTAAATGTGAATTCTTCAATGTCAAAACTTCGCAAAACATCCGAACAGATATGACACTTAGAGCTGTTCTTTCAAGCTTATTTTCTCTATAATGCCAATAGGCTCTTTAGCAACCAATTATCAACGAGGGTTTACTTTTATAATAACATGTTTTACTTAATTTCTGTTTGTTTCATACAGAATTCATTATAAATTTAGCTTCTAATAATGCTGTCTTCAAGAAATTATTCATAAATATAATCTCTTACAGCATGTTTCTTCCATTTGATCCTTTAACCACACTTTTCCTCTTTCAGTCTCATCTCACAGTTACTGTTTTGTCAAGTTTATGCCAAATCTGAAAATGACTTGATGAACACAAATGTTGAATTTTATCCAATGTTAGTGTTTTTTTCTCAAATTAAATATTATACATTTTAATCTCAGTAAAAATGCCAAATTATAAAAAGTTGTTTTTATGGAAATTGTGAAATTTTAAATAATACAGTAACTATTAAGTATGTCTGTTATCCTATTAATTGGCAATAATATGTCTGCCACGTGATGAACAAGAAAAAATGTTCTTTGTAATATAAATGAGATATGCAATTGCAGAAGAAATTTATAAACAGGTTTAATTGTCTCCAGTATTCCTCTTAAGAAAGTTGAATTACATAACAGCATTTTTAATAGCAAAAACAACACTATGATATTTCAATATATTTTTAAAGTAAACATTTTTGTTCACACATAAGATGTAAAAATGCATATTAGTTTAGACAACCAAATGCATTTCATTAATAGCATCTCATTTTATCTCATTTTATATGGCTTGAGAGCCTCAAAAGGTTCTTACATTTATTTCAGTAAAAATTATAACAATGAAACGTTAAAAAGAAAATGTCAATTCAAAAATAGACCTAATTTTCTTGTTTTTATGATCCTGATGACATATTGGCTACAGAAAATATTTTAATTATAATTTATATACGTCAGTAAAAGAAGTAGAAAGTAAAAGATTGTTAAATGGTGACTGCTTCTTTTTAGCCTTATTTTTCACTAAAATGCAAACAGATTTTTCCTGGTAACTCTTTCTTATATTATTATACGTAGGATCCTAAATTATGTTCAAATTTTCATCTTTTTATGGAAGCATGTTTTTTCCACATACTCTGTATCCTGTATTTTCCGGTTAACTAATTTGTATTATCCTTTCTTAGTTGCAAATATCAATGAAGCAAATATGTATTTGGATGTATAACTATATATAGAATATATATTTTAAATTCTATGAAGTGTTTCACCTCTTTTTTATATAAAAATTGAGCTGTCTTAAAAGAAACTCTCCACTATCTCTCTACATGTGCTCTTAATTCATTGCCTCACAGCCAATCATAAAATCTGCAGAAGATACCAAATTGAAATTCCTGGGGACAATTCAGTCAGGCCACATGGGATTTGGGTCTGGTTTCTGTTGTTTTAGAAGTGTCCAGTTTGTAAACAATGTGCTAATCCTGGAAAGAGCAAGCTATCTTCAATTTAAGTATGAAAAATGCAAATAAAACCAGGTATTATGTTTCTGTGCAAAAAAAAAAAATGTTAAAATAGAAAACAAAAACTACCTATGAGGGCTTACTAATTTTTTGCTTACGTTTTACTTATACCTTTTTTTCTTGACTTAAATGTATTATTGCCTGGGAAACTACACAACTTCTTAGTGTCTCAGTTTCTCTATAAAAATAAAGAGAACACCACCTGCCCCCTCTCTGTCACTCTTGTTTCTTTTTTTTTTAAATCACAGCAATATTAAAAGAATTAATGAAATCAGTTTTGCAAAAGCACATTCAGCCCTGGGGTAGAAAATGCTCTGAGGAAATATAACATGATAATATCAAAGAAAATGTCTCTCTAACAACAACAAAAAGTGTACTGAGGTGAACAAAACAACTAGTATACATGCAAAGAAAGCATGTTTTAAGGTATCTAACTTCACTGTCTGCAAAACCGAAGCTCTAGAGGATCCCTCTCTTGATTGCCAGTTAATGCTAAGGATTATACAAATTCAATAACCAAAATAGCTTAATTGCCATAAATGTTCTTTGCCAAAGCTTAACAAGAACATGTTTATTTCCAATTAAATTAGATCAAAATTTTATGTTATGAAGAAGTAGAATAGACTTGGTCTTCTGCTTTTTCTATTGGCAGTGGTAACAGATGTTGTATGCTGTTTTCCCTTTTCTGTTTAATGGGGTGTGTGTGTGTGTGTGTGTGTGTAATTTAAGTATATGTTTAAACATAACATATATACTTTAGATGTGTCTAAACTTCAGAAAGTGCATATATCCAAAAGCTGACCTACTAGATTTTCAATCTATGCATTTTTAAACAGAAACTTTAACAAAATTCAATATTTCAAAATAGAGTAAATTAAATATAAGGCAAGTGTATTTATTGAAATTGACAACTTCAATTAGTATAAAAATTAAATATACATACCTATAAAATATTGCATAGGAAACATTTATACATATCGATCTAATTAGCCATTTGGGTTTACCCAGTCAAGATACAATCTCAAGCCCTTTTCTGTTAAACAAACAATAAGTAGTGAAAGAGATTTCCCTTTGCTTTCAAAATAAAATACACTGCTAATTTTTCATAGCTCCAGAATTTAAATAAGTAAACACACAATGTGCACTGTATTACATTGTATAGTTACACTCAGCATATCTGATTTGTAGAGAAATCTTATTCAAATTTTACAGAGTTTAGTGTGAATGAGAACATAGAGTACATTACCAAAGTCAAAGGGAACCAAGGTGGAATAAAGCTGTGGCTTCAGCATTTCTAAAGAGAGGAGAACAACCCTTTCTAAACAAGCTTATTTGATTTGGGAATTTTCCAAGCTTGCTTAACATGAACTACATTTTAATTCCAGAATAATCAGCCAGAGGGAATGGTTTTATAGTCAACACATAAGGTTTGAAATACTTGGACTTCCTGCAACTACAGGTTCAAATCCCTGTAGTGCTCCATTCTTCGGTGGTGGCTGAGTTAAGTACCAAGCACGTGTATACACATGTGTGAGGGGATTTTTTACAGATGAGGCATCCAAAACGAGAGCATTGGTTGCACTGTGTGAGGATCCCAATGCAGTTTTCCAAAGAACAGAGTGTGTGGCTCATGAATGACTGCAGCTTCTGGGAATCTTGCCAAAAACCTAGGGCAACAGAGAGTATGGCTTTGCTCTAAAGGAGATTAAACTCCCTATTTAAAAGCTCCCTATACTCCACCATTGTGAGGGTTACACGCATTACCTTTTTTATGTTAGATGGTGAGTTAATACACATGCCTAAATGCAATATCTTAATTGTCCTCTCTCTCCTTGTCTGACAGAGTTGGTAGAATTGCCACCACACACAGCATTCAAGGTTATTGATTTTCAACAGCACACACCAGGGCTATTGCAAGGGAAAATATATACACTGGATGGATAATCATGTAAAAGGCAAAAACTGACTCATAGAAGTTAGTTTAGTAAGAACATAAAAATAAATATTTTTTAGTAAGCTAAGGTAAGGAGATTAATTTACCTATGATTCATTTAGTTGTATGTTTTCTAACTCTGGCCTGTAACATATAAATATCACTGTTTTTCACAAAGATTAGATAGGATAGTAAGAATGAATCAAAACCCGATACCTTATTTGAGCTTATATCCTCAAATACATCTTTCTAGCTTATCAATGTGTATAATATACACATTTATATGGCCCTTATATATATTTAAGGGAGAAATCTGTTTTATTTAACAAATTATTTAATAAATTCAATTTATTTTACAATATTTAACAACTAATATTTTTGAAAAAATTCATAAAGAATGTGAGATGGTAAATAATGAGTAACAATGTTTCTGCTGCTGCTGGTGTTTTCTTAATAACCTTTTAAATTTTTAGATCACTATTATAATTTAACCACTCTGTGATATTGCAAGTCTCTGACATGGAATAAATCATGGAATAAATATAATATAGGCTTCCAACATCAATTTTTTCTTTTTTTTTTTTTTTTTGAGATGGAGTTTCACTCTTTTTGCCCAGGCTGGAATGCAGTGGCACCATCTTGGCTCACTGCAACCTCTGCCTCCAGGAGAGATGAGGTTTCAGCCATGTTGGCCAGGCTGGTCTGAAACTCCTGACCTCAGGTGATCTGCTCACCTCAGCCTCCCAAAGTTCTGGGATTACAGGCATGAGCCACCGCGCCGGCCTCTATTTTTTTCTAATTTTTAATAAATCTGAATTATTTGCCTGAGAAGTAATTTAATTACATCTCAGCTCACAGAATCCTATGAAGATGAGTTGATGTAATGTATGCTAATATTCTCCGAAAAATATAAAGCACTGTGAAAGCATGTTATTTTTTTCTATACTTGAGACTTGCATTAAAATTAGAAGTTTTTGAAGGAGCCAAAGAAAATAATAAAATATGACATAAGATAGTGAACATACAAGTATTCCGAATGAATCATTAAATTCTAAACAAATCATGGTAAATGTAGTTAATCTACATTTAGCTTTAGAGGTCTTACTACTGGTGACACATTTTGATTTTCCAGAATGTTAGTTTAGTGATTTATTAAAATCTGGTTTTGGACCTAGACTATTAGAACAAGTGTGTGTCTATATATATATATATATATATATATACACATACACATATATGCTCATAAAACGCTTGTCGCTCTGGGTCTGGCTTGTCTTTGGCAGGCGTGGGATTCGGGCTGGTCATATATATATATATATATATAATTATTTTTTTTTAACAGAGTCTCATTCTGTCACCCAGTCACCCAGGCTGGAGTGCAGTGACATGATCTTGGCTCACTGCAGCCTCTGCCTCACGGGTTAAAAAGATTTTCATGCCTCAGCCTCCGGAGAAGCTGGGATTACAGGCACACATCACTACTCCTGGCTAATTATTTTGTATCTTCAGCAGAGACAGGGTTTTGCCACTTTGGCCCAGCTGGTCTTAAACTCCTGGCCTCAAGTGATTCGCCCACCTTGGTCTTCCAAAGTGGTGGAATTACAGGAGTAACCTACCATGCCAGGCCTTGACTATTTTACATTATCATTTTTTAAATAACATTGGTTTGTCGTTGTAGGAAGCTCAAAATCTCTGAGTGAGACTGACGAGTTTTCAGGTTTGTTTCGCTAGCTGATTTACATACCAAAGGTTTGAAGACATGATTATTCCACAGGATTCTTAGGGTGTCACTTCGCTAGCCAGAAACCTCTGTGGCCGGCAGCGTTGCCTCTGCTTTAGTTTTGCTTACATCCCCTGGGCTCCTTCTAACCATTCGGCCCAGTAGGCTGCGCTCAGTTCGCGCGACCAGCACGAATCCCACGCCTGCCAAAGACAAGCCAGACCCAGAGCGACAAGTGTTTTATGGGCAAGTAAGGGAGCGTGGGGCCCTGCCTTGCCACTGTGCACAGCGAGGCACTCCGCACAGGCTGTGGTGGGGCGGGCTGTGGTGAGGCCGGCAGCTCCAGGCGCCAGCACAGGCGCTGGCTCTGAGTGAGGCTGTGGCTGGACTAGAGGTACAACAAGGAGCTTCTGGGTCAGGCACCGGCATCTGGACAAGGAGAACGTGGTGGCGCCTGAAAGCTCAGAGATGCCAGGAACTGCAGAGCCCCAAAGCGGGTGCTACAGCATGTCACAGCCCTGATTCAGGAAACTCCAAGGTCTGGGCTACTAGAAGGGCCGTAGCTCTTCTCTCCTCGTCACTACTAAAGTGGCAAATGGGGGCGGGTACAGGGGCTTCAGCCCTGTTTGTGTTACAGCTCTTTCAGTCCTACCATTCGGTGGATCTGGAGTTCTTTTCCCGCATCCAGGGAGACTGAGGTATGCAGGAAAGTGGAGGGTTAGCAAGGCGGAGAGGAGCTTCACTGAGCAGCACAACAGCTCTCAGGAGACGCAGGGTGGGTAACTCCCTTCCGCATCCGGGTAGTCCGGAGGTGTGTGTTCGACTTTGGCTGAGTCCTCGGGTTTTTATGGATGCAGAAAGGCGGAAGTGCGTGATGATTGGCCCGTAGGTGGTCACGGGCAGCCGGAAGAAGCACTAACTTCTCACTCCAGTCAGTGGACTCCATCAGAACTGGCAGTTTAACCCCAGGCTTCAGACTGTCCCTGGCTTGAAGGTAGGGGTTTTTTTGGGCACTCGTCCCTTTCTACCTAGAAACCTGTCTGCCTCCTGTTATCAACATGCTGTCCATGGTGCTCAGGCTGTTCATGCCAAGGGGTGTCTGCTGTCCCGTGCGGAGCCGGCCTCTGCCCTCCATCCCTTCCCTCACACTCGTCAGAGCTCAAAGTCCGAAGAGGGTAAAGGCGGCAGGGGGCTGGTATGTCAGCAGGCACACAGCAGGCCGGGTCACACACAGCAGCACCTGGGCTCCACCACAACTTTGCTCTGCACTGGAGTGGGCACTCGGAGTGGGGAGAGGACAGGGGGTGGGAGCAGGCCCTTCTGAGCCTGCAGGAGCCAGGGCTTCCCAGGCCCCCGAGACAACACGGATGCCTGGGTCTGAAGCCACAGCTGGGCAGCTGCAGCTGCACCCAGGAGCCTTGGGCTTCCAATCTGCCAACTTCGTAGGGGGCAGGGCTCCCACCTGTTTCTGGCTCCCGCTGGCTCCACGGAGCACACAGCCCTGGCTATGCCTCCCCTGCTGCAGCTGGCATTCTGCAGTGGCTTCTCCAAATGGACCATTGCCGTCATCAATTATTCACAGATGACATAATTATCTATATGTTAAACTGATTTCTAAATGAAATGTTACTGAGCTGATTGCATTAAAATTATTATTATTCAAAAGAGAAGGGGGCAAAAGTCCTGAATAAGTGTACGAAATATTATCCAACAACACGTTGATATTCTAAAATTGTTGATAAGCAAGGATATATAAGACCATTAAGATAAAACTTTTTACCAAGCAATTTTGCCAAAAGAAAATGACAATAGGAAGTAAAGATGAAGTTATGGAGAAACTGGAAGATCATTATACTGTTGAAGAGTTTCAATTAGTAAAATTAGCAAATTTTTAGCAAACTGATGTCCCAGAAATTCTGTTTTTTAGTATTCACCCTAGGGAAAGGGGTGCATTTGGAGACCTTGGCAATGTTATTTGTCTTAGCCCCCCAAAAAGAAACAAATCAATTGTACTTCGATGGTAACATATGTAAATAAATTATGACATATAAAGGAATTCTATACTTAAGTAAAAATGAACAAATGACAAGTAAAAACAATAACATGATTGAATCTCAGGAACAAAATCAAAGGCACAAAAAGCATGTGGCAGAGACATATGATTGCTTTAATTTATTAAAGTTAAAAATACTTGAAATGTTTTATTAAAAGTAAAAATAATATAATAATAAATAAAATCAAGGACACAGCAAGAAATTCAAGAAAGAAGTTGCCTCTCTAAGGAAAACAGGATGAAGTGGAAGAAAGTTATGCAAAAGGTTTCAATGTAATACAAATATTTTATTTATGGAAGATGGTTGGTAAGGAATATTCTTATTATTATTCGCCTACATGTTCAATGGATACAATATATGTGAACATAAATATTCTTTTTCATATTTCAATATTTAATAAATGTCTTTTATTGTCCAGAAAAAAAGCCTTATCAAATAGTCATACATTATTTTTTACTGAGAACATTTTACTCAGGCTGTCAAAACACTTGTCAGATTGGATCATTTGTACTTGGGCAACAATTTGGATACATTCTAGTCTTCTTTTCTGACATGTGAATGGAAACTGTCACATTGAACTTTCCTGATAACATAAGAGGAAACTGCCCTGTAATACTTGTGGTATTAATATTTGGGATGTTCTTGAAGGCAGCATATATTACGTCATTCAGTGTACCCTCATCAGGACCAGTGAAATAAATTTTTCTTAGCACTTAGTTAAAAAAAAAAGCAGATAAGAAAAATTAACTGATGAATAAATTTCTCATGAATTAATGTTGTAATGTTGTAGACCTGGAAACAACTTTGGATAACTGTATAACTGAGTCTAAATCTTTTCCTTATTTCTTCTTGCTTTATGGCCTCACAGACCCTATGTTGTAGCCAACTTTAAGTCACCAAATAATAATTTATAGTAAGTATTTTGTGTAGTATGAAATAATATCTTTTATTTCACATTATTTTCCAGCATTTACCTTTATTTCCATAACTTTATATATTTTACTTTTGTACTGTATCAAACATATATGTATATCAGCTTTTATGCATTCTGTTGTGAATGAATCAATTTCTAAGTGACATTTTAAAATAATTAAATGATGTTTTAAGTAGTGTGCTCCTGCATCGATGATATTGGCAAAGTCACACCAATTTTAATACTAAATAATCAGAATGCTGATGAAATTTATATGTTGCTTATACAAATATGTTAAAAAGCTCTCTATAGAAACATATTACATAAACATTTACTTTTCCAACATTCTTAAACTCAGATAGCAAGAAGTAATATTTGAAATGAATAATTACATAAAGCATGTAGGCATATTTATTATGGAAAATAAGATATAAATAAAAATACTTAAAGATCTTTAGATAAAAACAATTTTTAAAAAATTTATATCCCTTGATATTTTTAAAATGGAATTGAGAGCTATCTACTAAAATTGGCTCCAAATTTTGACTGGAGTCTTAATTCACATTTTTAAAAGTCAAACAAATTTTTCACAAATATTTTTGAAACTAACTGGATGACTTAAGCCATACAAATGCATCAACATATTTGTGCAGAGAGGCATAGCCAACTTTGTGGTGTTTGGCATCATGCAGATGGTGGCTTTTAGCATGAGCCTTTGCTTTCCTTCAGGAGTGATAAGAGAAGTGTATATATTCCACCTCATTCAGTTCTGAAATAAGCTATCTGAAAAAGATCCCAATATCCATTATTGTGGTACAGAAAGGTAGCACTGAACTTTACATACAGAGATAGATCACCATTACCATTTCATCAGTAATAGGCCATGACAAATTTTTCCAGATCTCAGAATGAGTGTTATCATTGGGTCTTAGTGTCAGTGTCCTGTGCATTTTCATAATGTGTTAGAGAAACCACTTTTATGCAGTGTTTTCAAGAATATTGTTCTCTCTCTGTTTCTCTGCCTGTCTCTCTCCTGCTTTCCTTTCTTTGCATTTTTCTTTTCCTTTCCTTTCATCTTTTAATGTCTTTTATACTGATGATTTTAACTGTTATAATTCACTATGTTTAAAAGTATCATGTTCTCCTTCACACCAAAAGTTGTTTTCAAGCATTTTTATGTCTACTAATGAGTCATATCAAGTAACAATTGGTGTGTTCTAGTAATCACTTTCAGCCTTGGGGATTTTCATAATTGATTCTGGTCACATTATTTTAATCTTTACCCATGATTTTGATATCTATATTCCAGATATTATACAAAATAAGTCAATTTTAATTAAACTGTATGAAAATAATAGAATAGATTCAAGACTGACTCTTACCAGATGGCTCTAAAAGGTTTAGAAATACAGTGCTTCCAATCTGAAATATTTTTTTGCCCAGTCTCAAGCTTTACTCAGCTTTGTTTTCATACTCTCTCTGTAGTCATTATACCAGTCAAACAATTGAACAGTGTGTGTGTGTGTGTGTGTGTGTGTGTGTGTGTGTGTGTGTATTTACTCATTCCTTTAGGCTCACAAATAAAGTTGAGCTTTTTTAATATAAAGAAGCTTGCATTTTGGGTTCCATTCAATTTTATTCATTCATTCTTTATGTATTGATAATGTTTTATATCTTAGAAATTCTTCTAAGTTTCATGAATATATTGATTGGAAAAAAACTCTTGACTCCATTGAGTTTACATTGGAAGAAAAAAAAATTGCTTTCCATGTGCCAGGCACTAAGCATTTTACATGCAATAACCCACCAAATTATCAAATCAACCTGGGAGTCACATAGTATTATCTCCATTTATTTATCCAATAGCTGTTGCTTGCCTTTTACATGTCACACACAGTTACTTCTCTTATTTTGGTTACACCACAATGGAAGAGATATATATTAAATAAGACTTACAATAATAAATATAGAATGTTTGTGGTACTTAATTTAAACAGGGAATGTTTTCCAGAAGAACTTACAATTGTGGTGAAAACTGAATAAATATTAAGAGCTAAGCAGACAAATTAGAGTTGATTCTAAGCATTTCCATAGAAGGCATTAGTGTATGTGAAGGCACTATTCCTCAGCTATGGACCCCTCTGAACAAAGTATACCATTTCATGCTTTCTTCAAAATAAAGCAGAATAAAGTGCAGGATAGTATTAAGTTTTGTTTAATATAAAGTCTTGCTTAGTTAATAAATGATGCAGAGTAGGATAACTTGGAAACAGATTTATTGTTACAAGAAAATATTTGGTTTGGGCACATGCAAACAACCCAAGCATTTGTTTCAGTCGAAAACATTTGTTTCAGCAGAATATTTGGCTTTCATATTTGTATGTGAATTTTCACATTGGTTTCCAATTGTAGTGAAGTTAACATTTGGTTGGTGGCAGTTAAGATAGCCAAATGCTTCTGCACATGTTCATGGAGTTCTGCGGGCTCTCCCAAGGTTCAGGGTCTCTTATTATGTTTTTACTGGTTTTCTGATGGAAGATTTGTCATGCAGTTATAAATTAGAATTACCCAGATTTTCATTTAAACAAAAACAAAAATTTAGAAAAGCTCACCAAAACTGAAAAATAGCCTCCACACCCTTAATACAAATATTTATGCTTTGTTGATTCTCAAACGTTTAAGAGATAGATGTTACATTAAATCTGTATTTATTTACCACTCACAAAAGTGTTTTTTTTAAAACAGTCCATAAACCTAAACCTTAGAGATAAGATCAAGTATGGCAAACTAGAGTTTAACATTTGTTCAGGTTAAAAGTAAGATAGTTACATCTAAAGCGTCCTCATTTCTCCTTATGTTTATAATACAGAAAAGTCAAGTTTCAGCTAATTGACAAGAAACCTAGAGTAAAATGTTGGGAAGTTATAGAAAGTTTCAGGTTGTGTCTCGTATCTGTTCACTCATTTTTCTTTGTATGTGAATGTCCAGTGAGCTATAACATCTTCTAGCCGTCATGTGGCTAGATGTGGCCATATGATTAAGTTATCACCAAAAGAATAGAAAAAGAAGTATAAAACTTCCATCTGATCAACTTTATAAAATTTATTGTCCTGGAATTTCTGCCTGTCTTTCTTTTCCTCTACCTACCAGCTGAACACAGATGAAAAACTAGTATAGGATAAACAATGAAGCAAAGAACAATGTGATAGGCCTTAGAATGACAGTATAGTGGATTGTTCCATGACAGAGAAGTCACCTCTTTTAGACCATGTCATATTTTGTGCCTGTTTTTTACAACAATCCAGCATGTACATGAACTATTATGATAAATATTATACTAACCAGGTTATCAAGTTGCTAATTTTGTAATAATGGGAGCAGTCTCCTAAATAGATAATAAAGACTATTTTAGGTGTAAAAGATAATATGTGAATGTATAAAAATATGGCTTATATCAGTCCTCACTGTTTAGGTAACTAAATCTCAGTACATGTAAGTGTGTATCTGTGTGTGTGTGCAATTTTGTATAAATATATACAAAATTTTACCCAAGATTTCTTACATAATTTAAAACTTTTAGTTTTTAGTCTAAAATAAAAATAAATTTTCTAAAAATATATTACAATTTATAAAGATTTTTGTCAGAATAAAATAAGAATAAAATTGAAATAAGATAAATTATAAAATGTAATTAAGAAAACTTATTAAATCAAAATTAATAAAGACGTGTTTTATCTTATATAAAACCTAGAATTTGACATATTATATCCTCAAGATAAATTATTTTCCACAGCAGGGGGCATAAAGTGAAAATAAAAATGCACTGAAAAAACTGCCATCTTTTCTGTAGTAAATACCACAAATTTTAGAGAATGTCAACAAACAAGCAATCTAAGGCAACCCAGTAATAAATATCCAATATATTCTAAACCTAAATAATAAACATTTAAAAATAATTGAAAAACATACTTCAAAACAGTTTTCTATCCTATGCTGTATCAGAACATAGTTTTGATATGTTATTTTTATAGATATATGTAAAAGACATAATTACATGACTCAATGAAAAATGTTTAGATAATATATCTACATTAATTAATATACCTTCAATTAAACAGAGATGAAACTCTTACCTGAAAATGCCTATTATGAAAAACAAAACAAAACAATAGTACACTCAAACAAACGCAGTAACATCCTGGTCTCCCTGGCCAATAATAGAGAAAAAGGTACCAGTAAGCCAATAAAGCTCTAATGGGAAATTCAATGTCTGGTGGCTGTATTGGCCACATCTGCTCTCTATCCCTAGCCTCACACCTGTGACAATGGGGCTGACTGCTCCATGACAATGATACTAGTAGCAGCAGAATCTGAGTGGGCCAGCTCACATTCTCCCCTGGGTCCTCCAGCAGAAGCAATCCAATATGCCTGTCATTGCCACCCAAACCATGTCCCACATTTGTTAGCAGCAGATGGGCTTCTCCAATTTCACTGGAAGTGCCAAGAGGCCCGGTGTTTTTTCATCTTCTGCCCAACAATAAAAAACAATACTCTGGCCCTCCACTGCAGTGGAAGAAGTAGGTCTAAGTCAGATATTAATTTGTCTTCTATCCAGTGTGTTAAAGATAGTTGACATTGGCACCTCCCTCCCTTTGGTGCCACCACAAGAGACATAATGGGAAATCCAAAGACTCTCAGTGAAATATTCTCCATCTTGCAGGTTCAGCATCTCCTACATAAGAGATCTGGGTGCTTAGGGAAGCAACTTCCATCTCTGCCATCAGTACCAGGAGGGAATAGAGAGAGATTAAGGTGAATCAAAACAAAGCAGTTTAGAATAGCATTGTGAGGGCCCAGAAAACTAAATTGTTGCTGGAATTACACTTCTCAAAACAAGACCAGTACCTGTAAATTAAACATAAGTGGGACAACTGCCTGTTAAAAGTGAAGATTTAAATAGAGTTAAGAGTCTCCTAATATACAATCTAAAATACCCAGTATGTGGTAAAAAATCACTCATCATACCAAGAACTAAAAAATATCAACACTTGAATGAAAAAAAGAAACCAACAAACTGTTGCGAAAAAGGACATAAATAATATGTTAGAACTGTATATCAAAGATTTCAAAGTAGTTATCACAAGAAATGCTTCAATAATTAATTACACATCTCTTGAAATCCATAAAAAATATGAAAATGTAACTAAAGAAATAGAAGTTGTAAGATAGAATCAAATGAAAATTGTAGAATCAAGAAATGCAATAACCAAAATAAAAACCCATCAAGTGAGTTTTTGTTTTGATTATTGCATTTCTTGGTTCCGTAATTTTCATTTGATTCCATCTTATACCTTCTGTTTCTTTAGTGGGCTTAGTAGTAGACTGGAGATGACAAGAAGATAGAGGCAGTAAACTTGAGGGGATCAATAGATCAACAGAATTTACTTAATGTGAAGCACAGACTCCAGAGTTAAAAAAATCTGAACACAGTTTCAGGGACATGTGGAATAGAACAAATATTAAACATCTTTCTTATTGGAGACCCAGAGGAAAAGGCAAAAGGACATGGGTATAAAAGCATTCAAAAATACAATCGCTGAAAACTCCCCAGATTTGGCAAAATTACATGAATTACAGATTCAAGAAGCTGGAGTGAATCCCATACAAGATAGATTCAAAGCAATCCTCTCCATGACACATGATAAGATAACTTCTAAAAATGAAAGACAAAGAAAAATATCTTAAAGGCAACTAGAGATAATGATGCATTATCTATAGCAAAAAACTTGTTCAAATAAGAGTGAAATTCCTGTTTGACCATGAAGGTCTGAAGAAAGGGGCATGATTTTTTTAAGTGCTTTAAGAAAGAAGAACTGTCAACCACAAATTCAATATCTGGTAAAACTGTCCTTCAGGGTTGACGGGGAAATTAAGATATTCTCAGGCAAAGAAGCATTAAGAAAATTGTATGCTAGCAATTTACCCTTAAAGAAGGGTTGAAGAATCTATCCAATTAGAATGAAAATGATGACAGAAAATCTGGAATTTCGTTTAAAAATAGGTGTATTACGGAAAATATATTTTTTCTATTCATGAGTTTTAAAAATCAGATAGCAGAAGCAAAAATTATGTGGTGGTCAGTGCATGCAGATAAATAAATGAGACAAATTTTTAGAATGGAGAGGGACAGAGATATTAGTAGAACTACAGATTCAGTACTTACTTAAAGTGGTAAAATATCACTGGATATGGTATTGCGCACCTGTAAACCCAACTACTCATGAGGCTGAGGTGAGAGAATTACCTGAGCAGCTTGGGAGTTCAAGCCTAGCCTGGGCATAGACAGAGCCTTGTCAAAAAAAATAAGAAGAAGAAAGAAAAGAAAATAAAAGAAAGGAAAGGAAAGAAAAAAGTGGTAAAATGTCAGTAACTGTTGGTTGTGATAAGTTATATATGTATATTGTATTGCATAGGACGACCATTAAGATAACCATACAAAGTGATACATTCCAAAACACAATTAAAAAGAAAGAATTCTAGGAAATATTCCTGTGATCCAAATGAAGGGAAGATAACTAAAAGTAAAGAATGAGAAATAGAGAAAATAGAAATAAATGAAATCAGATTTATGCAGTCCCACAACAAAATTACTTAAATGTAAATTATAAAAATACACTGATTAAAAAAAAGAGATTGACAGAGTGTATTAAAAAATGTATGCTTTATATGATGTCTTCAAGAAATTTACTTCAAAAACAATGTCATATGCAGGATGAAACATAAAGAGTGGAAAAAGATAAACTATGTTAACATTAAAAATACAAATTGAGTGACTATATTAATATCAGATAAAACAAATTTCAGAGCAAAGAAAGTTATCAGAGTTATACAAAATTATGATATAATGATAAAAGAATTAATCCATTAAAATGTTTTTATTGACTGAATAATGTTCACCTGGATTTATACCTTGAAGCCCTAATGCCAGTGTGACTGTGTTTGGCAATAGGGCCTTTAAATAGGGAATTAAGGTTAAATGATGTGAGAAGAGTGACACTGTTCAATATAATTGGCATCCTTAAAAGAAGAAGAGACATCAGGGATGTACATGTACAGAGAATAGGGATGTGAGCACAGAGCAAGAAGGCAGCTTTATCTGTAAGCCAAGAAAGTGTCATTAGCTTCACTGACACTTTCCATAATGTATACATATTAAAACATCCCATTATTTCTCATAAATTCTCATCCCATTATTTCACATAATTTGCTTCAGAGCAAGGAGACCAACAGGTTAGCTAGGACAGCAGGAGCAAGAGGAACCAGATAGGAAGTGACAGCAGTAACCAGTAACGCTGGCCAGAGATGATGTCAGTGTGTGCCAGAAAAGTACAGTGGAGGGGGAGAGATGTTTTGAACCTCTAGCAAAGAATTTGAAGAGTGTGTCAGCACAATTTCTTGATAGATCAGATATGGTGTCAAAAAAGGCAATACTATGGAAACAATAGTGCAATCACTTTCAAAACAACTAAACTCTTGTGTAAGAACAATTTCATTTCTCTTTCCCAACCACTGTATTCTCAGTACCTACAATATATTCAGTGATCTTTAATACATGAATGAACCAATGTATGATTTGATTAATAAAATAACTACACTGATATAGAAGCATATCAAATGAAAACCAACTTATATATTTCATAATGATGCAATCAAGAAAAAGCTGATTACAAAAATTACATTTCTTTGCAAGAATTTCAATATCATATACTGTCAGAAACTTTTCAAAAATAATTTATCTGATGGTATAGTGTAACGAATGACAGAAACAGGTGACATGAATACATATAGCATGTGTGTGAAGACTAAAATGAATATCAATGGTAAGTTAAATTTCTTGAGATGTAAATGTCTTCAAAATCTTTATATCTCCATATGCCATACTTAAATAGTTAAAACTCATGAATAGGGTTTTGTAAACTTGATCAGGATTGTACATGTAACTCAATATTTTCATGTTTGGTTAAGAAATTTACAAATTTTTGAAGCAATGCCATTGGAGGGGTTATATTTTCCATATTTACATTTGATAAATTACTACATTAATTTGATTATTACAATTTCTTATGAAAAAAAATGCCAGCTTCTTGTTAGAGGTAGTACAATGCTTAATTCTATATGTCAACTTGGGTAAGCTATAGTACCTAGATATTTAATCGAATAATAATCTAGGTATTTCTAAAAGTATTTTGTAGATGTGATTAATATCTAAAGCAAGTTAACTTTAAAAACAATCACCTTCAACAATGTGAATGGGCCACACCTAAACAGTTAGTCCTTAAGAGTGAAAACTGAACTTTTCTGGTGAAGTAGAAATTTGACTTCAAGACAAAAGCATTAACTCCAGCCTAAGTTTCCAGCCTGTTGTTCTTCCCTACAGATTCTAGACTTCCCAGCCCCCACAATCATAAAAACCTTTTACTTAAATCTACATGTATATAGCTATGACTATAGCCTTAGCTATGTGTAAATACCTCTGCTACAGGTAGTAAGGAACAATATTTTTTTCAAACATTGGTTTTAGTCAGTAGTGATTATAATAAAAAAAATGTTAGGGATATTTGCCAGCAGGTTATAATGAGGTAGTCATCATAGAGCAGTTAAATTTGAATTTCTGATAAAAGTGAGAAAGCCAAAGGAAATTGTTAGCAAATTCTCGATGAGATCCTGCCAAGCTCAAGCTCCAGAATTAGACACGCTTTGTTCAAATTTTGGCCTTGCCAATTACAAGTGCTCTTGGACAAACTAATGACTTCTAAGAATCTCAGTTTCCCATCTACATTATGACATTATTAATGATTCCTAGCACATACAGTGCTGCAAAGATTTAATGATGTATTGATTATAAAGAACACTCAGTATATTAATAGTAATTATTATTTCTGTTTTAGAAGCAGAATTACAACAACAGTGGGCACAAAGAGAAATAAAAAGATAGAAATCTGCTTATAAGTATTTACTAATATGTGAAAGAGGAAATGCCAGATATTTGAATAAAACTATTTCTAACTAATAAATTGAAGACATACTGAGGAAATAAACCTATCTTTCTAAGTTAAACATTTTCTTCAGTTGAATAAAACGTCTAGACCTAAATTGGCAAGTCAGGTGCAAATTATAAACTGAATAACCAAATTTGAATTTAAGCAATACTCTGTAAAAAACTCTGGAGGCAATAAAAGATAATGGGTAGTTAGTCAGGTTAAAGTATAGGAGACACCTTTACTTTCAGCTCAACTTGTTTTGTAAATATGAAGAATCCAATGAGCAATCTTGCCAATAAAATATCCTCAATCTATGTTTTTTCTATCAAATGGTGGTCACCCTTCTCCTATAGTTTGCTTTTCCTTTTTGGAAGACATTGGGAATGTGGTTGGGGGCAAGTAGAGTATTGGCAGTCAGGTGCTCCGCAGTATATTTGGGGACTGTCTGGTCCTATTTATGGAGTTGAACAAAAACCCGTTTGTATAAAATAGTAAAAGAGAGGGAGCTGAGGATGATTAAATTCCCTGGTATTGGTAAAGCTCCCTGATAGTGAAACACTGGGGATTTACTAAAAGGTAAAGCATTGCTTCTGACCATGTTACTCCTTTCTAGCAAACATCGTAGGAAGCTATTGTCACAGTCACTGGGTTGAGACATAATAGGGTAATAGCTGTTGGGCATGCTAATGACTTTCCTAGATTATAGTTATCTCCAAGAAATTACTGGAACTACTTGAAAATTCCAATTAAATTTTGCAAAGAATTTTCCTTAATGTAGTTTGAATGCAAAATAAATGTTTTATTTTGTTTTGCTTTTAAATCAATCCTCAGTTTTTCTGCTCTACAATACACTTCCCGATATAAATGTCTTAAATAGCCTATCAAACATTTTTGTATATTCATTTTAATAATGAAATATAGCAAATTCTTTTTCATTATGGAGCTTCTTTTCCATGCAAATTTTTAGTAATAGAAACAGTCATAGAATGATTAGACAAATTAATTATGAAACATTTTAGTTGAAGATTTATTTTTTAAAAACAGTAATGACAACTAGCTGTTTGACATACAAAAATTATGTAATCTGATGTAGCTGCACTAGTCCATTTAAACACATACACAAACACACACACATTTTGGCTGCCCCTTTACAAAGTGTTTTTAAAAATCTATTCAGATGTAGAGAATAACCTTGAATAATTATTTAAAACACTAGAGATAATTTTAACATGCTCAGGCTCCGGCACCCTTGACAAGCTGCTGCCATCTCCCACCCTGCACAGACTTCCTCCTCACCCCACTTGGTTTCAGTGCCCCATGACAAGATCCTGCCATCACCTTCCTTTGAAGATACCTGCCTTGCTCATCTGTACCTAGCAGCATTTTATGTGAATTATTCAGAAGAAAGAAAGTGGTAAAACCTATTATCTTTAGGGACTCTCTTAGTGTAGCATAGTGGCTATCACTTGAATTCTAGCACAGTCCCAAATCTTCACTCTAGGTAGATGAAGGGATTTACAGAAAAACACCAAGCAAAACAAAACACATTCTGAAAAGGCCCTTTTGCTAAACTAATCCTGGACACAAACCACGCTGTTTGAAACTTCTTAAAAATTGTAATATAAGCAGCAGAGCATTGTTTCCTTAGCACACCAAACACACATTTTTTCCAAGACTAGATGCATAACAATATTATCTGTGCTTTTTCTTTTATTTTCATTTCCTCAAGTAGTCAGAGAAGATTGTAGAATTTAATGGTTTCTTTTGTAAACCAATACATAAATCCAGTTATGCTCTTAATATTGGGGATACTTTCTGAGAAATGCATCTTTAGGTGATTTTGCCGTTTTGTAAATTTCAAAGTGTGTTTACAAAAACAAACATAGTATAGCTTACTACACATCCAGGCTATATGGTATCTTGCTCCCAAGCTACAAACCTGTACACCATATTACTGTACTGAATACTTTAGGCAGTTGTAACACAAAGGGTTGCATTTGTATATCTAAACATGGAATAGAAACAATAAAATTATGGTATTATAATCTCATGGGACCACCTTCTTATATGTGGTTCACTGTTGACCAAAATGTTGTTACACATATTGTATTTGCATTTGTAAAATAATATGGTAATCTGTCCCGCCGTCTTTCAGCAAGTCTCATTTATCAGAATTCCTCTGATTATTTCTCTACTAAAGAGTTTGTATAATCCAATTGTTGATGTGACTATGCTATATAAAAAATTCTAAAAATTATAGTGGCGTATAAAAACTAGCAGTCATTTTTTAATAAACAAGTTCAAGAGTTAGTGTGGATTGTGAACAGCAGGTATGTTTCCACAACAGTTCCCTGTTTTTCTCAGGGAGAAGTAACAACATAAGGCAGGCTTTTCTCATGGTGAACAGCATAAACACAAGTAGATAAGGACAACACTGCCAACACATTCAGGATTTTTCTAACATTGCATTTTACAATGGGTCAGAGATATATAGTCCACTGAAAGTGTACCACAGTAAAAATGGAGAATGATGAAAGAATTGTGAAAATATACACTTTATTTCACAATTTATCTCCAAGTGAGACTCAGCTACTACAATGTTGACAAACTATTAAATTACTCAAAAAAAATGATTTCTCCTAGATTTTACAATATAGTATAGTCTCTTGATGTAAAGTCTTTTTGATTCTAGAGAAAATTGTTCAACTAAACTTCAGTATGAGAATTGTAATTTGTAATAAAAGCAGTATTCTACCTTACTGATGAACTCTATTTTTAACATCAGTGATATTATTATCTCCTTGTGTTTTCAGACAATAGTCTCTGGTATTACATTTTCAACTACATTTATATAATTGCACTCAACAAATATTACAGACTAAGTAATGGAAGACTCCTTGAGTTTCAATAATTTCCTTGATATGTTTCCAAAAGGCAAAATATTTTATATTGAGATTTGTGGAGATAGTATGCTATAGTTTGGTGACAATGTCATAATTGCTCATTACTTTGAAGAAAGTGGCTACCTAGCTGTGAAAATCCAGCAATCTACTAGGAGAAGTCATTCCTTCTGGGATAAATTAGCCTATAGATTAATTGTTAATAAATTTATTATTAACTACTAGTGTTTTCTTCTTATATGGGGAGGAAGATTTCAAGGTGAAAAAATAAAAGTTAAATTTAAACTTTTGGAGAGTGAAGAATAGTGAAGAAAATCAATTTAAGAAAAGCCTTAAGTTGTGTAGGACTAAATCTAAAAATGTTCATTAATGAAGGTCAAAATTAAATATTTGGAAGATGGACTACATGGAAATACTTTAAAAAGAGGCTATATTATTATTATTATATAAACCATATACTCCTCTAGACTTCAAATTCTATAAAGTTTCTGTGTATATGTAGGCTTGTGTTTTTATTACTATTTAACAGCATCAAATTAAAGAAAAATATGCTTATTTTAGAAAATGAATTCTAATTTCATAAAGATCATATGTGCAGCTTAGAGAGTTAAAAAACAGCAGAAATCAACTAAAGAAAGTCATTCTAAATCTAAATTATTTCTTATAACAGGGTCCAGAAAGAAAGAAAGCTAACAGATATTTTAAACAAAGGGATTTTAAAGAAAATAAGACCTATGGGGTGAGGACAGCATAAAGGGAACAAAAGCATAAGGTAGGCAAATAGAAGCTAGAAATTAGTAGTAAGCCTTTGTGACTGCTAGGATTGAAGAAGCAAAGAGAGAAAACAGTGCTGCAGGAGCCCAGTGACTGTTGGAGCAATGTAGAAGTGATCAGCTGGTAAGATGTGGTTCTGAAGGTTTACAAGTACTGCAACAAACACACTGCTGAAAGACAATGAAGGCAAGGAGAAAAAACAAAAGCTTTGCAATCTGTCTCATATCTCAATCTCTTACTGGTGCTTTTCATTAGTTACGTTCAGCTGGAAGGCAGCTAGCGGGTAAGCCATGGCATTGCAGTGCACAGGGATAGAACTTCCAGGGAAGGAAGCAAGAAAGAGAAGGACAAAGATTGGATTTGGGATGGTGTACACCTTCCTCTACAAGAGTGATTACCTGGGTATAGAGAGGATAACAACGATATGAGCACAAGGCCAGTGATGACAATACAGTGAGCATAGAGCCACACAAACAAAATTGGTGATGACCAGTAGAAAGAACAAAGTGTAAAGCAGTAAAAGAGCAAGTATTTACTCCCTGGGGAAAAAAAAAATGTCTTCCTGGGTCACTACCAAACGAAGAATGGAGAGTAAATTGTGGTAATTCAACTGAGGGGACTCATATACAAAGAGTAAATCAGCCATTAAGGGATTGAAACTTGAAGAAATATAACACAATTATCTTAAAAGATATAAAATAAGTCTACACATGCTATAGTGTAACCTACTAATATTTTTATACTCTCGTGTTTCATATAAAAAATTACTCTCTTAATGACTTTTAAATCCTACCTAATATCTCTTGCATTGCTACAGACTGTGCTTTTATCATGAACTTTCCCCCTAGCCATTATAAAGATTATCAAGTATATTTTATATATGGATGCCAAGTATACATTTTCTTTGCTCTAGTTTAAATAAATAATATTGTGGAATTTTATATAATAATTTATGTACTGCAGACTTTATTTTCATATTTATAGCAGAGTATGTAGTTATGAATCATTTTTCAACTTGTTCAGGAATTTGAGATTGAAGCTTCCTTTTTCATCTTTGGGAACTTTGAAGCAATAGAGAAAAATATGTGTGAACTTAGAATATTCTGAATTATTCTTTATCCTGAAGTTGTATTTATCAACACACATGCCTTTTCAGATATAAAAATATTTTTGTTAAATTAATGAAGATAAAAGATATCATGCTACTTTCATCTCCTCCTGAAGAATTTGGAAAAGTATTCCCATTTGATAAGAGGAAGTAGAAAGATTTCTTTCAAAAATTAAGTTTAAGAAATTGTAGTTTGAGGGGGAGGAAGGCAGCAAATTATACTGCCATGTGTGTACCTTTGCTACAATCTTGCATGTTCTTCACATGTACCCCAAAACCTAAAATGCAATAAAAAAATAAAAATAATAAAAAAAAGAAATTGTAGTTTGAAATCTTTTATGCTTATATTATCTAGTGAGGAAAAGCAAACGATGGGCTACAGGCCAAGTACTGCCTGCTGTCTATTTAATAAATAAAGTTTTATTGAAATACAACAAATTTACTATTTTTATATTAACCATGAAATAGTTCACAGTAAAAGAGCAGAGTTATGTTGTTTCAAAAGAGACCTTATGACCCACAAATTCTAGAATATTTACTAGATGGTACAAAAAAATATGTCTACCTATGCTATATAATGATGTTCTTCAATGATATTAAGGAAGTAAGAGGTTTTTCTGGTGTATTTCTGATGTAGAAATAATGACATATAGTTATAAATAGGAACTTGGTTGCAATCCTTTTATCAATAGATGGAATTCAGTACACAAAAACCTTTTGAAGAAATAAAATCATTATTATTAGTATATATTAAAATAGCACAAAATAAACATTCCATGAATATTTGTTAAACTAAGTGCAATCGATTGCACAATGAGGAGCTGCCCAATAAATATATTTTAGCATGAATGGTGTTTTACATTAATTAATGTAGCTAAAAATCCAGCTCCATATAAACTTTTCATGTTAGGTTTATATTTTGGGGACATAATATACATTTTAGCATCTACTTCATAAAGAGAATTCTATAATTTTATAATTTAATATTAATATATTTAAACATCTCCATAAAACTATAAATCCAGTGACTCCTGAGTTTTCATAAAGACCTTTTGAAAGTGAGACTATTTAAGGCAAAGACTGAACACCAAAGCCATATTGCAAGTATCTTTTTCTAGGAAAAATTTTAGAATTGGTTGAAGGGACTAAAGCAAATAAAGAAATGTGTAAGCTAAATTTGGAAAATAAAAATGAGCCTACTATTTAGCAGAGATTGTGAAGAACCTTTGAAAGCTGGCAAGGAGAAAAGATGGAATCAATGAAGAAAGATGCAAGACAATACGTATGCAGGAAAGGCTACTTGAGAAGGGGGCAGCAACACTAAGAGTGAGTGATCCATCTATGGAGGTGGTGATCATAGAGGCAGGAGTTTGCTAAAGAGTAACTATCAAGGCTCCATAACAAACCTTGATATTTACCCCTTGTCAAGAGCCTGAACAGGAGACTTCATCTGTGAACTTCCTCCACCCATTTGAGCTAGAGAACAGCAACAGTGGTGTTTTCCTCCATACTCTTAGTGACAACCAGATAATTCCAGGTGGATCAAGAAGTACCATGCTTCTCATGTTAATAATAATAGTTAGGAAAACACTCCATCCAGCAAGATGGATGTCCTTCAGTTCTCTAGTTCTATTTATACAAACAATAGTGTTAGCTTCTGAAGCAAGTCCTGTCCAATCCAATATTTATATACAAATTGTACAAGCTGACTTAGTAATATATCTAATAAATAAACAAATACAAATCTTATGCACACACATACACTTGGACATATACATGACATATATCTATATATCTGTATCTATCTATCAATCTATCTATTCATCATTAGATATTGAGGGTTACCTATAACATAAAAGAAAAAGGCATAATAATGAATTAGCATAAATAACTTTCAGTAAAAGTAACAGTGATAACTGAGCAGATACACCAGGAACACAGAGCCAAAACATTTAATATCTTCAGAGAAATTCACTGAGGAATATAATACATATAAGAAATGCTAAAAGTTGTTATGGATGTTTAACTTGAATCATTCGAATTAAAAACAAAACTAAACTAAATGTAAATGATAGACATAGCTGAAGATAATATTTGTGATATATCTTGTTCTTTTAAAAACAGCGAGAAATAAGGGTTAATTGAAGTGGAATAAACTTCTAATGTCTCTCTCATCTTTTAAAATTAATTCCAGAGAATGACTAGAGAGAATAAATGATAAACACTATTCAAAGAATTCACACAAAGTTCCCAAAAATAG
Organism: Cacajao melanocephalus; assembly: GCA_963573385.1. Taxonomy (NCBI): domain Eukaryota; kingdom Metazoa; phylum Chordata; class Mammalia; order Primates; family Pitheciidae; genus Cacajao; species Cacajao melanocephalus. Next base: position 79,886 of record CAUYLG010062175.1, read on the forward strand.
AGATAAAGAAAAAAGAACAGTCACATTAAAAGAGTCCAATGAGGACCCACCTATTGAGTAAGATAAATTAATAGTAATAAAAATAAAAAAATAACAACGTCAGCAACTGTCCAAAAACATGGTAAGGGCTTAATAGAAAGGGAAGAAAAACCTTAAGATTGTCTACTAATTAATGAGGATCAGAAATATCTCAGATTTCTCACTACCAAGACACAAACATGGGAAAAATAGACACTGGGGACTCAAAAAGATGGGGCTGGGGGAAGGGCTGAAAAACTACCTATTGGATACAATCCTCATTACCTGGGTGACAGTATTATATGTACCTCAAATCTCATCATAATGCAATTTTCTCATGTAACAGACCTGCACGTGTACCCACTGAATCTGAAATAAAGGTTGAAACTGTTAAAAAATAATTAATGAAAAATAAACTATTACTACTACTGTTTACCATAAAATGTAATCATATTTTAACATTTTTTTAGAAAATAAATATTACACTTAGGATTCTATAGTTATTGTTAGGAGTGTAATGACAAAATAAACATACTTTTAAACAAAGTGAAAGAAACTAGACATGTTACTTCCTCAAATCTTCTCTGAGAGAATTATTAAAGAATTTTTCCAATTAACTAAGCAAGTAATCCGAAAGAAAATGGTAAGCTAATCATTTGTATATCAAAAGCTGAAGTTAGCATACACTGGTAAATCTAAATAAAAGTTATGTGTTTATTAAAAGAAATATTAATCATCCTATGCATGACAGTGCATTTTACCCTTAATAATTCTACATAAAACAGTACATTTGTTACTCATTGCTCTGCTTTTTGAAATTATTAAAATAATAGAATAAATTTACATGCCTGACATTTAATATGTATTGATTTAGTAGTCTGTTATTTGTCAATTTTAAAGTAAATCAGCTCCGTGAGGTCAGATATTTGTTTTGTTTATTGCTGTGAAGTGGAGACACTGAGAATTATGTTAAACACATGGTAGGTACATAGTAAATATGTTTAAATAAGTGAACAACTGATGGATTAAGTCAATATTACACTGAAACAGAAATACTATGCATCCATTAAAAAAATTATAGCACTACTTTATTAATATGGGATAATTGTTTAAATAAAAGATGTTGCTTATTCATTTCATTTTATGAGCCTAGATAAGCACTCATAACAAAACCAGAGAAGAAAAAAGAGCTTTGGAATAATCTTGTATATAAACAGACTGACAGACAGGGAGAATACACCAATCATAAATATATTAAATGGAAAGTATCAACCTGAACTATTAAATTTATCCAGATATGCATGTGTAATTAAACATTTTAAAACATGTTATATACAATGATTCTACTCTGCTAATAAAGGAAAGAAGAGAGGCATAACAGAATCTTCTCAATAGATAGCAAAACATTCAATGAATTATATCAAATATGTTTTAAAAATAAATATATACTTTAATAAAAATCTCATAGATAACTTAGAAGAGGGCAAACTTTCTTATGTGGAGATGGAGGTCTAAACATTTGTTATAGTAAGAATTATACATAATAGCTAAATATTAGAAACATTTTTATTAAAGAATGGACTAGGATATTAGCTCTAAACCCAATATTAACTTTGTACTGAGGTTTCAACCAACCAATATACAGATAAAGAAAGAAACAAGTGATATTAATGTTGGAGAGGAAGAAATAACATTCACTCTCTAGGTAATATAATATTCCTAATACAAATATGTTAATGAACTGAGAATACACCAAAAACTTAGGTGTCTTTGTAATGCAAGGTAATATGTATTTGGTACTTTACATTTGTCAAATATTAGAGACTTTTTTATGTGTGTTACCTTATTTATTTTTATGACAACGTTTTGAAATAAATTGTGTAATTTTAGCCACTTTACAAATGAGAAAAATTTAAGTACACAAAATTATAATTAATTTTGCTATGGTCACATAAATTGTAAGTGGGAAAACCGGGGTTCATTATGGCTCTGAAGCTCATGATTTGAATTAGCAAGCTGTATTACTACTTCTATGTCAGTAATATTCAGTTAGAAATATACATAAATAAAAATATCGATTACAGCTATAATCTATTAAATGATTAGAAATAAATGTAAGAAAAAATCTAAGATTTCAGAATATAATACTGAAAATTTACAGTAAATAAAATATGAATAAATAAAAACCTAAACCAAAGAAAAGAAGGGTCAAGATGATAAAGAAGCCAGACTCTCCAAATTAATCCATAAATTTAATCCAATCTAAAATCCCAATACAATTATTGTAAATTTTGTCAAACTAATTATCAACTTCATCCAGCAAAGTCATATAAGAATAAGTAACATAAATGGAAAAAAAAAACAAACCAAATAATAGACCTTACTCTGCAAAGGACCAAACTACATTGTAAGTACAAATAAAATAGTAAGGTAATAACCAAAACTAAATAATAAATCAGTATATCGATAGAACAGAGTCCACAAAGGATTTGTGTGCCTTTTGAAAATTATTAGGTATAAAAATTACTCTCAATTTGGAATAAGTAATACTATTTATAATAATAAATGTCAAAATTAAAAAGACATAAACTTAACAAAAATGGTAAACAACAAAAAATAAGCATCTAAAGTAAATAAAGAGTAATCTTTATAACTTTGAAAGAAGCATTCTTAAGAAAAAAAACAAACATCACAGAGGAAAATATTAAATAAAGTTTTCACTATAACTGAAGCATCATTATTTAGGTTAACGTATAAGTACACTAGAAAATATCTGCAGAACACACACAAAAATTAGTATCTACAATAAATGAGTAACTATTACAAATCAATAGCAAAGAAAAACGTGGAAACACAGTGATAGAGAAATCATACTTCTGATAACTACTTATCATAATGCTTGCACTCATATTCAAGAAGGCCTATAAAGAATAGATACTATTTGTAACTAGGAAGCATCAGATAAAATGTAAATGTTCATTATAAGGGAAACTATTGTATAATTTTATACATTGATATAAAATTACCATGAGGTAGTTGAAAAATTTTCAAAGGGGAAGATGCATATATTGACATCAAATAAAATCTCTAAGGCACAAACTACAGAATAACAAGAAACACGAAACACGCAAATTTTTAAAGACAAGCAAGGAGTATATAAGGCCATAAGAAAATGACACTATTATCCTAATAATGATGAAAAAACCCCTAGATAATCTGTAAAATTTAAAGCTACTTGATTTTATCAAATGAATTGAATTCCAAGGAATGACAGTTAACTCCAAAGTGGAATAGTTACACAAACTGCTTCACTTCAGGTAAATCATAAGAAGAAATAACTAAACAAGAAAGAGCTAAAATTTGAATAACTTCTTAAAGGACTATTAAGATTCACAGCATTTTGGGAGAAGCAAACAGAAGATGACAAGACGTTGCAAGTATTTGCTGTCAAAAACAATCAACGGTCTGAGATTTTATCCAACTTACAAGCTAAGATTTTAACCTGCTACAATTTAATGGATGCTAGTAGAGGACACAAGACTACTGAGTCAGAGATGCAGGATTTTAATACTCATGTTTCAAGAAACAGGTGAGCTTCAGGTTTACACTAGTTTTCTTTGTCCCTGAAGTCCCATAAGGATAAGCTGGAGGTGACCCATGTGGATGCTCTCTCCCCAAAACTAATCAATGTTGAGAGCCATCTGGTGGAAAATGGCTCTGATCTGAGATGGAAGACCTAGTATCAAGTCAGTTTAAGGGGCTTGGAACAATTTGAAACAACTATGCCATGTTATTATCTCTCTGAATATCCATGGACAGTTATAAAAGATAAAAGATAATGCCATTTTTACATATTATCTCCATATGGAGATGTGTTAGTCTGTTTTTGCATTACTATAAAGGAATCCCTGGGCTGGGTAATTTATAAAGAAAACATGCTTAATTGGCTCACAGTTCTGTAGGCTGTACAGGCATTACACCAGTATTTGCTTCTGGTGAAGGCCTTAGGAAGCTTACAATCTTGGCAGAAGGAGAAGGGAGATCTGACATATCCCTATGGCAAGAGTGAAAAAAAGGAGAAAAAGCAGGGAGTTGCCACACTCTTTCAAAACAACCAGCTCTACTGTGAAGTAGTAGAGAACTCACTTATTACCAAGATGAGGACACCAAGCCATTCATGAGGGATCCACCCCTATGACACACAGACTTCCTATTAGGACCACAACAACACTGGAGTTCACATTACAACTTGGGTTTGAAGGGGACACACATCCAAGCCGTATAAGAATTATCTATCATCCCTTGAAAGCTTTTAATATAGGTCAATAGCAGATGCTCTTAAGATGTATTGGGGCAGAGCAGTGAACCAGATAAAGCACACACAGTAGTGTATAGACACAAAATCTCACCACATTCCTCACCCTATTATCTTATAAAAGAAGTCTGTAAGCTACTGGAGGAGTGTAAAACACCCTCTCAAATAAGGAGCCCAGATATTATGTACTACCTTGGATGACAGAAAATAAACAAGCTGTCTGCCACTGAGAAACAACTGGAAAAATCCACTTGGGCTAAAGATACTAAATTGATAAAGGCAGTTTGACTACCAATCTAAGAGGTTATGCATACTTCCTTCCAACTCATGATTTTCCATCGATACGAGAAACTGGCTTCCATGAGAAGAAGAATAAGATGCTAAGAAACCACTATCCCTGAGGCCCAGGCATACAAAACCTGTCTAGGACAAAAGAATAACCAGCAGAGCTGAGAACTACCCTGTCCTCCAAATTATACTTGCATCCAGTAAAATCCACAATGATCTAAAACTGGGGGAAGGGCAAGAGTGTCCATAAAGAACATCTAGTGTTACAGGCATCTAATAGAAGATAGAACACTATGAATGACTTAGTAGCATCCCACTATTGAAGAAATTTGAAACTTGTAGTGTGCTATTGTAATTACAGCAATAACAAAAGTTAAAGTCTACTCAATAATTGACACAATTGAACCCCCCACACGAAAAGCCTGAAAAAAGAAGAGGCATAAATTTTATTTATTGCAGTTTCTTATGTCCATTGGCCTATAATGCCTATTATTCCACCAAAAATTACCAAAAAATCAAGAATAAAAAAGTAAAAATACATAGTTAATAGAACTAGACCTAAAGAAATACCATATAAAAAGTTTTAAAAATTATGACAAAAGCATGATAGAGAATTTTGATAGATGGAAAATAAAAAAAAAAAGTCACATGGAAATTCTACAAAAACAGATATCAAATAAAATATTTGTTTGATGGTTTTATCAACAGAATGGATACAGTGGAAATAAAAATTGTAGTCCAAGAGAAATTATCCAAACTAAAATACAAAAAATAATTTTTAAAAATTTAGAATATAGTATTCTGTGGGACATTACCTAATAGTCTAACATATGTATAATTGTTGAAGTCTTGGTAAGAGAATTTAGAAGGCATAGGGAAGAAGATAAATTTGATGAGAAAATGGTATAAACACACGCATATCTCAGACAGGCACAGTTAATTGTTGATACTAACAATAAAGAGAAGATATTGAAGACTTCCAGAAGGTTAAAATATACATACGTGTGTGTGTGTGTGTGTGTGTGTGTGTATGTGTGTATCTACAGAAAAGATATATATATATATATGTATATATATCTACAGAAAGACAAAATTTAGAATTAGAGTAGGCTTTTGTTAAAAATCAAGACAAATCAGAGGACAATTGAGTGACATTAAAATGCTTTAAAAGTAACAACTAATCAACATGGTGAAACTCCGTCTCTACCTGGTGGGACAAGACTCAGTCTCAAAAAAAAATATAATAAAATGAAATGAAAAAAAAAACAGCAAATAATTTTATATCTAATGAATGTATATTTCAATAATGAACCAAATAAAAGATATTTCAGATGAACACATTCCAGAGAATGCATCTTACACAAAACTGCCATATAAGAAATGATTATCAAATGCAAATTTTGATAAATATACTAAATAGATAAAACACAATAGATAAAGCAAAAGAATAGCTAAAATTGTAGACAAATTAAAAATACAGTTTTCTTATTTTACATTCTTTAAAGAATAATTGCCTAATAAAAATAATGATAATATATTTGAGGAATCATGTTATTTATAGAATAATGTATGACAATAATAGCACAAAGTATGGAAAGTGGTAAATAAAAAATTTCTTACACTGTACATGAAGTGGTAAAAGAATATATGTAGACAGTAATATAAAGAATCATATTGTAAACTTTAGGGCAAACACTCAAAAAGGAATATTAACTAATAAATTAAACAAGATAAACAAGACTATATATTTTATATTAATTTTGTAAATAAATATTAATCACCCAAAAAGCAAAAACAAAGGGAAAAACAAACAAAAAAACATGGGTTTAAATCAAACAGCTATCAATTTGGCAGATTCAAATCAAACCATATAAATGAACTGATCATCACAGTTATAATTATCAGATTGAATAAAAAAGCAAGAAATCCATGAGTCAAATATGAAGTCAAAGGGACAAACTATTTTGAAAAGAATGAAAATCAAAATACAGTATGTTAAAAATATTGGGATCTGATAAAGTAGTGTTTATGAGGAAATTTGTAGCATTAAATATGTATACTAGGAAAGAGGAAAAGTTCCAAAATAATCATATAGGTTTCTGTCTTAAAAAATTAGGGCATATAGAGTAAAATAAACCAAATTGAACAGAATAATGGAAATAACATAGAAATAGAAATAGAAATGAATGAAATTGAAAACAGAAAACAAACAAAATCAAGAAAACTAAAGCTATTTCTTTGAAAATATCATTACAATCAATAAAACTCTGGCAAAACTAATAAGAAAAAAAAAGAGAGAATAAATAAATTACTAATGTTAGGAACAAAAGTCATTACTGAGTTCACAGGCATTAAAATAATAATAAGGGAATAATACAAACAAGTAAATATAAGTCAGTTCAGTAACACAAATACACTTCTACATGTAGATAAACGTTACAAACTACTAAAACTCAACATGAAATATATAACCTGAATAAATTGAATTCATAGTTAAACTTTCAAAAAGGAATCTACTTACATGTTTATACAATTCTTCAAAATGTTTAAAGAAGAAATAATATCAATTCTATAAAATTTCTTCAAAAAATAAAAAAGAAAATACTTCTCAACTTTTAAAAATAAATTTTATTGTGCATAAAATATATATTATGTTGTGAGAGACATATTGAGAGAAACCTGCTTACTATAGCAATGCTAATTAACATATACATCGTCTCACATATTTACCCCTTTTTTTTTTTTTGGTGTGTGGCAAAAGCAGCCACAATCTGCTCATTTAGTAAAAATGTTGAATACAAAAAGCATACTTAATTATAATCCTCATGCTGTATATTAAACCTCTAAAATTGTTCATCTCACGTATTTGCTACTTTCTGTCCTTTGACCAACGTTTCCCCATTTTTTTCACCCCACCCAACCCAGGCCCTAGTAACCCTGTTTTATTTTCTCTCTCAGTATATTTGACTTTTAAAAAAAGATTGCATATAAGTGTAATAATATAATATTTTTCTCTTTGTGTTGGCTTATTTCACTTAGCATAAGGGCCTCTAGGTTCATTCATGTTGTGGCAAATAACAGGATCTCCTCCAGTTTTAAGTCTGAATAATATCCCATTGTTTATCCATTCATCCATTGATTGATCTTAAAACTTAGGTTGTCTCCAGATCTTGGCTATTATGAATAATGCTGCAATGAACAGGGGAGTGCAAATATCTTTACTTACTGGTGGTTTCATTTTCTTTGGTTCTATCTCCAGAAGAGTGATTACTGGGTCATGCAATGGTTGTATTTTTATTTTCTCTAGAAATCTCCACGCTGTTTTCTGTAATGGCTTCACCAATCCACAGTCAGAAAAATATAGTACAATAAAGGAAACTACAGGCTTAACATTCTTCATGAACACAGATGCAAATTTCCAACAAAATATTAGCAAATTGAATTCAGCAATACATGAAAAGAGAAATGCATCATAAATATGGTTCATCCCAGCAATGTTTGGCTGTTTTAACATGCAAAAATAAATCAATATAACTGAATATATTAATAACATAAAGAAAGAATTGAATAGTTATATCAACTGAGGCAAAAAATTATATTTTGAAAATGTTACATTCATTCATAGTAAAGACAAAAAACTAAGGCTAGCATCATATTGAGTGGTTAAAACTGAATTCTTATGATTTTAAATTGGAAACAAGGTAAGGATATATATTCTGAGCATACTTAATCAATATCTTACTGTGAATCTTAGCCAACACATTAAAGCAAACTACTGAAATTTTTTTTTCAAAGGTAGACATTAAAAAGGAAGAAATAATCGTTGCTGTTTGTAAAATGGCTTAATCTTCTACATAGAAAATCCCAAAGAATTTAAAACAATCTCCTAAAACTCATAAATGGGTTTGCCAATGATAAACAATAATAAACAAGGATCAGCATATAAATAACAATAATATTTATATATGCTATCAATAGATATTTGGAACTAAAATTTTTAAAAATGTATATACCACCTTAACAAATAAAATAGGAATAAATATAATAGAACATTTTCAGAATGTATATGTGGAAAACTAAAATACTGTGGAGCTAAAATTCAAAGAAGATTTAATTAACTAGAGACACAGTGTTTAAAGACTGAAAACTCAATTAAGATTCTAATTTCCCTTATCTTTATATTTAGTGCCATTTCAATGAAAACACAGTAGGGTAACTATAGTTAACAACAATTTATTGTATATTTCAAAATAGCTGGAAGAGAGGATTTGAAATTTTCCCCAAACAAAAAGAAATGATAAATGTTTAGGTGATAGATATCTTATATACCCCTATTTGATCATTACACATTATATGCCTGTATCAAAATATCACATGTATCCCATAAATATGTATAATTATGTATTAATGAAAAATTTATCAATATAATTTTTAAGCTTGGAGAAAATACCCAGAAAGCATTTCTGTAGAATATTGGCAGAATGATTTTATAAATATACATAGAAACAAAAAGAACTTAGACTAATAAAAATTTTTGAAAAAGAATTTAAAGTACTCACCTAACCTGATTATAAGGCTTACCATATGGTTTTAGTAGTCACTACACTGTGGTTTTGTTGTAATAATGTAACTCTAGATTAACTTTCATCCAGGCTAGAACTCAAGATGGCTGCACTCTTGCTGGGGCATGTTGGCTGTCATTGCCTCCGAACCCACTTTAGTCCCCAGCTGTGTATCAGAAATGCTTTTTTGATGGTTGCTTTGGGAACCATGGCCAAAGAAGAGATGGAGCAGTTCTGGAATAAGAACACATGTTCAAACTGTTCTTTATCTCTCACATTATTATCTACAGTTGGTATCTTCCCATAGTGATGTCCATCTGTCGCTGTGGCACTGGTATTGCTTTAAGTGCAAAGGTCTCTTTTTTTGGCATGTAGGGCCTGTTGCTCCCTGGGAACTTTGAGTCTTATTTGGAATTCATGAAGTCCTTGTGACTGGGGCCAGCACTGATACTCACAGGTAATTTGGCACTCATCTTCTCTCTCGTGTCTTATACTGAGAATGGGATTTCACACTTGATGTGGGACCTAGGAAAAGGGTTGAAGATTCCCCAGATATACCAGTTTGGAGTGGTTGTCTTGGTTCTTAACTTTGTTGTCCTCTGTAGGCTGGCAGCCATGTGAAGAGTAGAAGTTCCCAGAATCATGTTCCTACACATGATTACATTAACCTGTCACCCTGTTTGATACTCTTATCTGCAGCCTAGGCAAAGTTCTTCTCATTAGTTTAGATCCTTTTGTGCTTTCAGATACCCTTGGAGCTCAGTAGCAGTAGAGTAACTTGTAGACCATAGTAGTGGAAAAGAGAACCTTTCTTGCCCATAGCTTGCCTACTCTGGGCCTAGAAGCACTTATTTTCTCTGTATATTGGGCTTTGATTTGTGCTGAGGGTCAGCTTTTGGCTCCTTCTTCTTAAGGCAGTAGAAACAATATCAGCTGTATGGCCTCTGCCCTGGGGGCTGAGGATGAGACTGTTAGTGCCTCGGCCTGTGGGTTGCTGGCATAAAGGACAATTATGTTCATTGTTCAGAGCCTAGGCCTTTAACACCACACAGTATTATTGAAAGAAGAGAGATGGGGGTGAAACGGAATTAGTCTATTTCAGCTAGAGGGGGTTATTCCTTGGAGCAGCTGCTTTGGGGAGAAAATATATAGCTTTTGACACAGAAGATCTAGAAAATTATCATTGAATACATTATAGGTTATTTATTTTTCTTGCGTATTTTCAGTAAAACAAACCTCTAAATTTCATGTTTTCTATTTCAAATCCATGTATCATCTTTTTCTGAAACTGAATTAAAATACTCATTTAATAAAATAATATACCTCTAGATTATAAAAATGTGTAAAGTCTATAAAAAGGCTTGAAGAAATATGATCAGTTGCTCTAATAAAGGAGCAAAGGCAATTCAGTTTGTTTAACAAATGATATAAAAACAATTTTATTTCCTCAATATGCACAAAAGGGAACATTTGTCTATACCTCACACTACATACGGATTAATTTAACTGTAAGTTATACTTTCAATAAACCAGACTAAAACAGTTAAGAAGAGTATGATACATTTCATGTTTTTAAAATAACACATTCTATACACATAGAGTATAAATGTGTAAATGCACATGGAGTAGTTAAGTATTACACTTAACAAGCATATAATTCTAAGCATATTGTTATTGGAGATGTTGGTCAAAGTGGACTCTGGGTTTTCCATAAATACTTAACAACATTAATTTAGTGCCAGCGTTTATCTATGGCTTTACAGACATATTAACATTTTTAATTCTCAAAGAAACAATGAACAGTAGCTATAATAATTATCTCTGTATTAAAAGGATATCAAGGCACAGAGATGAAAAGTAACATTGATGAAGTCACATTTATTGTACATGGTAGATAGGTGATTTAAACTAAACTGTCTTGCTCTAGGTAACCATCCTTTAACTGTGAAGTCATCTTGCATCTCTGCTCTGCCTCACTTCTACTCTGAGTTGTACAAAACTGTAATTATAAATGACCTATGGAACACAAAAATATGATAAGTGAGAGGAAAAACGACAAGTCACAGTGTTTCAGAGTCTCTATATGGACTTGTAACATAAGTTACCAAAGATAAACCATAATAAAAACACAGATGAGAATCAAACACAAGCTCTCCCAATCTCTGCTGTTGAACCATTTTGAGCAAACAAAATTTACTGCATCAGAGCATCTTGACATAACTTTTAATTTCACTTCATGAGCCTCAGGTTTCTATCAAAACTTTTAAATTAAAATCAGTGATATTATATGTTCAAGAACTAAGTAAAGCTTTACTTGAAAGAGCATACATTCATATTTGAGGATTGTAGAAGCTCAACAAGTTGCACGTCTCTGCGTATCACCAGCATAGTTCAGGTTGATTAACCATTAAGAAACATGTGTCCATAACTAAGTATGATATAGTATATAGAAAAGCTAGATAAGCCCTCTAAAAAAACACAATCTTGAATTTTGGATAGGCAAAATATTTCCAGTCTAAGTATCTATAATATTAAGGGGAAAAGAGAAATATTTTGATGTCTGTGAATGTCCTCCAGCCAAAGACCACTAGGAACATACCTGTATTCAACATTGGTTTATTAAATCACACAATAATAGATCCCTCCCACTATCACCCTAGGGAGTGAGGGTGTTAGAAAGAACTTATAGGTTTTGACTTTGTGTTAGGTGACTTAGCAGTAAGGTCAAGGAAAAGAGACTTTGCTGTGGGTTAGATCTTGTCAGGAAAAAGCAATAAGTACCATATATAATTAGAAATCTTAAATTGTTTTCTGGAGAAAAGAAAATGGAACTCAGATGAAGATTCAATGCTCAAGAAGCCATAGTCACTCACAATAGCTAGATAGAGAGCTTTTTGTCATTTTTGTAGTTGAGGCAATGGCCTATATTTTGTGCTCAAATATGATTACAAAGTAGTGTCGTTTATATTTTGATCAGTCACAGTCATGGAGTGGCCCTTGTCTAATGTGGGTATTATGTGATATGGTTTATATTCAAGAAGAGTATACCACTGCATAGCTACAAGTGCCAGGACAGAGACAGCAGAAATAATTCTAAATGTGTCTAATGCTTCGAGACCAGCTCCTAGTACTCAGGAGCTTCTTTCCTCTTTTCCAAGAAAACTGAAATAGTAAGAATGGTGAACCTGATATATAAGAACTATGCCCCTTTTACTAATTTATCAACAACAAATTTAATTTGATAAGCAATGGATGTAATAATGATTTACAATTTCATATTCACTAAAGTAGCACAAAAGTCAGTTACAAAGGGTGACAAAGTAATGTTTGTGTTTGAATTCATTTTAACGTTTTCTTTCCCCTCTGTTAATCTCTTCTGATATTCATTGCTGCTTATGCACATAGAATGGTTTCTTAACCTGGGATCATTTTATTATTATTATTTACAATTTACCAAGATTTGTTATTTCAATTGCTCAAAGTTCAGTTTTAGTAATACATCTCTAACATTGAGATTTTTACAGATATTTGAAATCTGTTATTGCATTTTTAAAAAGGCTTTCACATATTTTTTAAATTTTTCTAGGTATAACCTCATATACCTCTACTGTGAATGCATTCTCAATTATGTGGATCAAACAAAACTTGCTCCAGTATTGCATTTTTTTCTTTTCTTTCTTCCACAATGTTAATAGAAGCCATATAATCCTATTCCCAGTTAGTGCAAAGAATTACCCCTTGGTCAGATCTCTAGTATATAATTATGTCCTGCTTATATGGACAGAAATGTGAACACCTTTATTACCCATGTCCTGAATTAAGCATCTCCCTAGAGTTCAGTAGCTCTGAAGTATTTTAAACACTCATTTAGATCCCTACTCCAATCTTTTAGCCAAATAAGAAATTGCATAATAAATTTTGCAACAGTAAATATAAAAATTTAAATAAAGTTATGTGCAAAACTTTATATATATATGTATGTATATATAAAGTTACTATAAATTTTAGGATTTACTCATATATATACAGTGTATATATATATATATATATATATATATATATATATATATATGGTTTACTTTGTGTAAGTTTTTACTTTGTGTAAGTTGCTTGGTCTTATTGCTTACATAGGCTTTAAGGAATGTATTGAGTTTCCGTCATTATAGACTGTCATCATAGCTTACATGGATAAAAAATCAAATCATATCTATAAACTGAATCATCTGTAGAGTAAGGAGCTGTCAATTTTATCATTAGAAAATGAGGGCTGATTGGCATATGTCAAAATGCAAACATATTCAACTGAGAATAAGCCATCACTTAAAGTAGGCAATTTTGGTGATGCTGTGTGTGTGTGTGTGTGTGTGTGTGTGTGTGTGTGTAGAAAAAGAGGGAATGGATCTGGTACAGTGCTAATCTTATTGATCTCAATGGAAAATGACATTTAAAAAGTAAATCCATGCACAACTTATATTCTTCTATTTTCCCCAATTTGTTGTTATGGAAAAGAAGTTGAACAAATTCACATATTCCTGTTCATTCCTTTATAGAATCTTTGGTCAAAGAGTAAATGTTGAGATCTGCTGTATTCCAAGTATCTTATTTCACCCGCAATATATCTGGAATATTATCTTTGATATTTTAAGGCATTTTTTCTATAATATTTCATTAAATCTTTGATATTCTTTTGATTCTTGATGCTTTTTATGTCTTTGTTTTTTAATATCAATTATATTTTCATTAAATTATAAAATTTTAGTAATAAAAAATACATCTAACCATATAGACTATTCACATGTTGCAGAAAAGAAAAGTAACATTTGGGGTCAATGTTTCCCCTGGAACCCAGCTAGGTAACAGAATTGGTACTAGGGTCATGTATTACTCACATGATCATAAAACTATGCTGTATTAAAATTTTAACCAGAAATGTATGCTTTTTAAAGCTTTTTTTTTTTGAGAGAAAATGCTATAAGAAAGAGTATATACTTTAAACGCATTTTAGTAAAACATGTCACTATTGGAACAATCTGGCATTTAAAAGAATCTCTTTGAGATAAATTCTGACATGATGCTCATATTTTATGTTAGTATAATAATTTAAAATACTTAATAAGACAATTTTCTTTTATCCCCGTTTGTTGAAATGATATAAGGTTCAAAATCACAAACAGAAGAAATAATTTTATTTACTGATGCTAAGAATGGAAACATGGGCAAATAGTCTGAGAGCATTAATGTGAATGTATATAATTTTATTCATTAAGGTAATTGTATTAATCTGTTCATGCTGCTAATAAAGACCTACCCAAGACTGGGTAGTTTATAAAGGAAAGAGATTTAGTTTACTCACAGTTCCATATGGCCAGGGAGGTCTCGCAATCATGATGGAAGGGAAAGGAGGAGCAAAGTCATAACCTTGCATGAAGCAGGCAAGAGAGAGAGTTTGTGCTGGGGAACTTCTCTTTATAAAACCCTTAGATCTCATGCCACTTATTCACTATCATGAGAGCAGCATGAGAAAGACCTGCCCCATCATTCAGTTACCTCCCAGCAGTCCCTCCCACAACATGTGGGAATCATAGCCAGTGATATGGTTTGACTGTGTCCCCACCCAAATCTCATCTTGAATTGTAGCTCCTACATTATCAAAGCCAAATCCTATCATTCCACTTTCCCAAATCTCATGTCCTCACACGTCAAAACTAATCATGCCTTCCCAACAGTCCCATAGAGTTTTAACTCATTTCAGCATTAACTCAGAAGTTAATCTCAGTTAATCTCAGTCCAGTCTCATCTGAGAGACAGCAAGTCTCTTCCACCTATAAATATGTTAAATCAAAAGCAAGTTTATTACTTCCTAGATACAATGGGAATACAGGCAGTGAGTAAATACATCCATTCCAAATGGGAGAAATTGGCTAAAATGAAGGTGCTACAGGTCCCATACAGTCTAAAATCTAATGGGACAGTCAAATCTTAAATCTCCAAAATGATATTTTTTTTATTTCATATCTCACAACCAGGTCATGCTGATTTAAGTGTTGGGTTCCAATGGCCTTGAATAGCTTTGCCCATGTGGCTTTGCAGGTATAACCTCTGATCCTGGCTGCTTTCACAGGCTGGTGTTGAGTGTCTGTGGCTTTTCCAGGGACACGGTGCCAGCTGTTGGTAGATCGAACATTGTGGAGTCTGGAGGATAGTGGTCCTCTTCTCACAGCTCCTCTAGGCAGCACTCCAGTGGGGACTCTCTGTGCAGGCTCCAATCTCACATTTCTCTTTTGAACTGCCCTAGCAGAGGTTCTCTATGAGGGCTCTGCCTGTGCAGCAAATTTATGCTTGGATATCCAGGTATTTCCACACATCCTCTGAAATCTAGGTGGAGGTTCTCAAACCCCAATTCTTTACTTTTGTGCATTTGCAGGCTCAACACTATGTGGATACATTCAAGGTATGGGGTTTGCACTCTCTAACATCACACCCCAAGCTGTATCTTGGCCTGTTTTAGCCACAGCTGGATGGGATGGGATTCAAGGCAGCAAGATTGTAGGCTGGACACAGCAAGTGGGCCCTGGGCCTGGCCCATTAAACCATTTTTTTCCTCATAGGCCTTTGTGCCTGTGTGATGGAAGTGCCTGCCACAAAGATCTCTGATGTGACCTGGAGAAAATTTTCCCATTGTCTTGACCGTTAACATTTAACTCTTTGTTACTTATGCAAATTTCTGAAGCCTACTTGAACTTATTCTCAAAATATGGGTTTTTCCTTTCCATTGCATTGTCAGCCTGCAAATTTTCTGACTTTTATGCTCTGCTTCCCTTTTCAACGTAAGTTTCAATTCCGAACCAAGTCTTTGTGAATACACAAAGCTGAATGCTTTAACAGCACACAAATCACCTCATAAATGCTTTGTTACTTAGAAATTTCTTCTGCCAGATACTCAAAATTATCTCTATCAAGTTCAAAGTTCCACAGATCTCCTAGGGCAGAGGCAAAATGTCACTAGACTCTACTATAACATAGGAAGAGTCACCTTTATTCCAGTTTCCAACAGGGTCCTCATCTCAATTTGAGATGAGCAGCATTTGGTCAAAGCCATAAACAAGACTCTAGGAAGTCTCAAAATTTCCTTTATCTTTCTGTCTTCTTCTGAGCCCCACAAACTCTTCCAATGTCTGACTATTACCCGGTTCCAAAGTCACTTTCACATTTTTGGGCATCTTTAAAGCAGCACCCCAATTCTGGTACCAATCACTGTATTACTCTGTTCTCATGCTGCTAATAAAAATATACCTGAGACTGGGTAATTTATAAAGAATAGAAGTTTTATTGACTCACAGTTCCACATGACTGGGGAGGCCTTACAATCATGGTGGAAGGCAAAGAAAGTGAAAAGTCATGTCTTACATAGAAGTAGACAAGAAAGAGAGCTTGTGCAGGGGATCTACCCTTTATAAGACCATCAGATCTTGTGAGACTTACTCACTATCATGAGAACAGCACAGGAAGGACCTGCCTTATGATTCATTTACATCTCACCAGGTTCCTATTACTATATGTGGGAATTGTGAGACCTATAATTCAAGATGAGATTTGAGTGGGACACAGCCAAACCATATAAGTAATGATCAGACTAATTATAATCCAATACTTTAATATTTATCTGCTTTTACTTATGTATAATATGTTTTTATCATAGTTATTCTAAGCAAGACACTGTGCATATAATAGTTTAATATTTCCTGCAAAGTACTTAATAGTGGATACATAAAATTAATACTTCTTCTTGAGCAGAAATTGGTAAATTTCTGATAGCTTTTCAGTAATTTGATTTAATGGGTTAATTTTAATTGTTTCATTACAGTATTTTATTTTTACCTAATTTAATTAATTTTAGTCATAAATAAATGCTACAGCATTTTGTTATATGCAACCAATAATTTAGTTGTTGCACTAGATCAGTGTGCCCTTGTTCATCAGGTGGGTACTTGTGGTCTTTAAGTGTGAAATAAACTGTCCATATGTTGCCCTAATCCATCTGTTAATTTGGCTTTAGCCATTATTATTGTTGCAAACTTTCATACCAATACAAATTTTATTATTTTATCTTTAAGATTCTCAATGATTCAATTCCCATGCTGTTTTATATATATTTAATCTAAAATTCTTTTTAATGATGATATAATATTCAAACCAGTTTACATTCCAGTAAATGTTATCTCAAAAAAGCATGATCACATTTATAATTCTGTTACTTCCTTTCAGTGCATGGCATGCTACAAAATTATTTGCCCCCTTAGATATACTCACATTTTTCTGAATAACTTTTACAATACCAATTATTTGTTTTTTTTTTCTGATTTATTCTGTCATCATGGACTTATGCTTCTATGTAGAATTACTAACACACAGATTAAATCATTAAAAGATGAATGGGTCATTTCTAAAGATGAAATAAAATGTGACATTTAAATTTTTTTATAAAGCAGCAGGTCAAATATAGTCCAAGGAAAAGGTCCAAAGAAAAATAGTGTCCAACTTTGCTTAAGATATCCATCTGAAAAATAAATTGAATGATTTCTCGTTAAATCTAAGCCATTTTAAATATTCTTTTGCATATCAAAATGATAGTAGTTTGGCTAATAGTTTTGCATTTGAAAGTTCTTTTCTACCTTACATGTTATTTTTATTATTAATTAAATAATTCCTAAAATTATTTACATATATACAAATTTTATATAAAATCAGCATTGTTTCTCTGAAGCATTTTGTCTCTTTGTGCATCACATTGCATTTTCCCCTGTCCTCCTCATTATTATCTTGGTTTCATTTATTCTACCCAAGTTTTCCCCAGTCCCGCACAATGAAGTTAGTCAATTTCATCAACCGTAAACTTAATACAATTATTGTGCTCATCAGGATCTCTGGTTTTAGAACACTTTTTATTTATTTATTTATTTATTTATTTATTTATTGAGACAGGATTTCGCTCTTGTTGCCCAAGCTGGAGTGCAATGGCGTGATCTCGGCTCACTGCAATCTCCGCCTCCTGGTTCAAGCGATTCTCCTGTCTCAGCCTCCTAAGTAGGTGGGATTACAGGTGCTCACAGCAACACCTCACTAATTTTTTGTATTTTTAGTAGAAATGGGGTTTCACCATGTTAGCCAGGCTGGTCTTGAACTCCTGACCTCAGGTGATCTGCCTGCCTCGGCCTCCCAAAGTGCTGAGATTACAGGTGTGAGCTACTGCACCTGGCCTAGAACACGTTTAAGAAGTCTCATCACATCACATGTATTAGTACTGAGATAGCTTCCTTATCAATTAGCTATATTAGGCAATGGTAAACATATAAATACTACATTTTATCTAAATTTATACTCATTCTAAATTTCATAAGTAGAGCCACATTTATTGTGAATCAAATAAAGTTTAAATTTTAGGGTCTCAAATTAGCACTATTCCTTTCTAAATCCTTTTGTGAGTAACAAAAATATATTTGTTGTTTTAGCAAAGTATCTTTCTGTTTTTTTTTAAGAGCTCCCAAATTATAGAGGTTTTAGGTTCCCAAAAATCTAGATCTGACCCTGCTAAGAAAATATAGTTGATGATTAAATCTCCATATTATTTCAAACATGTAGCTACTGATGCTTACATTCTAACATGGTCCAATCTGATAATCTACATTTATACTCTTGAATACAAGCCTTAACATTTCAGGTCTTAGATCTGGAGATCTGTTTTGGGCCCAACTACAAATAAAGTGATTTTTTTTTTAATTTACTAATTCAATCCATGATTCTAGCATGATTCTCAAACAGTACAGGCAGGCTAATTATGTATTAAATACTAATTAATAATAACAAAAAGATCTAGCATTGAAGCAACACAAATAGACAACAATAAATAATTTAGTACTAGATAAGATAAATTAGGTCAAAAAAACTACAAAAAATGGCTCTATGTATTTAAAGTTTATATTGGAAGAAATTAAAGAATGAAAACTGAAGGAACAATTGAAAATTAAATCTGCAAATTATTTTAGACATCCTTATTAATATCTAAAAGGTGAAGAAGATTTTTAAGTTTTTATTTCAATTTGAAATGTAACATCTTTTTTGTGCTACTAATTGAGGTCAGAGTCTACTACAATCATTTACTTAAAAAAATCAAAGCTTTTATTAATTTTTTCATGTATAAATATGTAAAAATGAAATGCTTGAAGATAAAGTACTTATAAAGAAGCATAAAGAAAAGACCAATATTCATTCTAATAGAAATGCAGTAAAATTAGGTCTGATTGCAGGTTGTCAGTCTGAACTGCTAGGTCTCATTAAGATTTCCCTGAAGGGATGGAGCCTGCTACTGCCAGGTTTATTCTCTCTAGGGGAGCCTAAAAGACAAGTGACAGAAAATCAGATCAAGCTATCAAAATGTCAGAGGTGTCTGATTCTGCTACTCTCATGCTGAGCACATAGTAGGCACTCAATAGGCTTTTGAATGATGGATTGGCCCAAGTATGTTAAATTAAGCATTTAAAGAGCAAGGTTAGAATGAAGGATGAATAGACACTTCTATTATAAAAATCTCCTAAAGATGTTAACTCTTTTATTCAATCCAATGCTGTGCATATCTCACCTTTATATTTCAAATCAAATCCCTTATTTTGTAATTCTGAGGGACATGTACTTTCAGCCTTTGCAAATGTTGATCAACTGTACAGAAAGTTGTTCAATTCTTTAAATATATTCGAACATTGGCACTTTTTTTTTCTGTTATTTCAAATCACTTTCGAGATTTATTTATGAAATTCAGTTTCCTTCTTCATGAATTTCAAAGTATTTCTACTGTGTGGGTGTGTGTAAGTGGGTGTTTATGAGAGATTGAGAGAGCAAGAGATTGAGAACAAAATATTTTTTTAATGACTGCTTTTTGACATTAATGGTATCATATATTTCAATTTATATGCATATGATGTTTTCACTAATAGTTAAAAATAAATAGTTAAAATAAGTGATAGGAACTTTTATAAAGTTTCATAAGATTAATTTTATTATTATTGCCATATACAGATTAAGAAAATGATCTACAGCGGGGTGAATGTTGTCGATTTTAAAGTTTCATAAATCTTGTTTGTTACCGGTTTTGGTTTGTTAGTGTTTCTGCAAGACTGGGTGAAACAATAACCAATCGTAAATGAAAACAAATTTAGAACTTTTAAATGTGTGTAGTTTCTTTTATTAGAATCACGTGTTTTATTTCTTCGTCCTATTTAAAATAAAACAGGGAACTTCTATGTTTGGCGATACAGCAGACTAGATGCTCTGAAGTACTGTCTAGAGTGTACAATTGCATGTGGAATAAATAGCTAAAATTTTTTTGAATTTCTGCTCATATTAAAATAGAAGTAAATCATAAACCCTGGCAAGTGAATATATGAAGGGCTAACTTTCATTAGGGAAGGTGCATTAAACCCAACATCAGGCATGAGGAAAGAGAGACAAAAGGAAGACTTCTCCTCACTCCTTCCAAAAGTCAAGTAAGATTCACAAGAAACTGCAAAAGTTTGAGACCCTTATTGTCAATACCACCAATGTAATTCTATTAATATCAATTTTTTTCTGAAAAAGATTGATTGATGCAACTGTTCTTATCAGTTGCTATAACTAAAAATAAATGTTTTAGTTATATTTTATGTAATAGCAAATACCCGAGAATAAAAATCTATAATAATCATAGAATTAACTAATAATATTTGGTATGTATATACAGTGGATTTCTTTCAGCAGCAAAAAATGAAGGAAATGTAGCTAAATGTAACAGCATGGTTAAAATTCAAAAACATTATATTGAGTGAATGGAGCAAGTCACAAAAGAACATATTCATTGTGATCGCATTCATTTTTATAAAAAGCATTGGTTCAGATATTCAAATCAAATATTTTATTTTGGCAAATAAGAGGTATGTGCACAACTCAGGACAGATGTAACTTATAGGGGAAGAAATAATGGGATATTTTAGTGGGCAGCACAGTGGGCTTCTAAGGTAGTTGCTAACATTCTATTTTTGTGGAAGTTATGGATACTTATTTAACCATTTTTCATTAAATCATACATATTAATTTTTACATTTGTGCATATAGCATTTACCACAGTGAAAATGTTAAAAAGTCAAATGACAAAGATGAGAAGTAAATACATAGCAAGAAAATAGGATGAAGAATATAAAAATGTCTTGAGTAGGAGTCTCACAAAATATTTTTTATGTTGTTAGTAGGTATATTATTAAATGAGGAAGAGAATAAGTGCTAAAAACAGACAAATAGGATGTTAAGACAAAGAAATAAAGAAACCTGGATAAGTAAAGTGAATTAGAAAATATTATGTATGGAAGTGGCTGTTATTTTAAAATAATAGATTCAATGTATGTCTTTGGATCTACTCTTTCTTGAAATTGTGTTAAAACGACATTAGGCATAAGTCTGCAAAGACAAAAAGAAATAGGAAATGAAAAGAAGTCTCAATATGTTGTATGCTAAAGCCTAGGCCTCTTTCTCCTTCTCTCCGTCTCTCACTAGATAGATAGGTAGATAGATATATGGAAATGTGTAAAATATAGTTTGGTCTATTGATAGAAATACATTAAAAACTAAATATAAAAATTTTGAAGATAAGGCCTAAGAAAACTAGAGAAAGAAAAAAAGGCACAAAAATAAATAAGAAAAGAGAAAAAACAGTATTAATCTGGGTAGTCAACTAGTTATTCTTCGGAATAATAGGGGCTGCAAAAATAAAGAATGTATTTCCTTATAAAGGAAATTGGTCAATAACTTTTAACAGAATAGGAAGATGTGAATGTCCAAACTCAAAAAAAAAATATTTACTGTTTGCTTAGAACAAAAAAGTTTGAAAAACCCCCAACAATATATATCATTATGAAATTTTAGAACTCTAGGAATAAAAAATTATATTCTTAATAGCCTCCAGAAAGAATACTAAAAGATTACTTCTAAAACACCAAGAAGGGCAATGTCTTTGCATTTTCAAGAATATCAGGAAGGATGAAGACATTTGGAAATGCCTTGAAAATTCTTAGAAAAAATAACTTTCCATCTAAAATTATATGAGCAGGTAAATTAGTGTTCTGGTAGAAAGTGGACTAATGATGTTTTCTGACACAAAATCTCAAAGCTCTCTCCCATATTATCCTTTTCTTGAAGATGGAGAATGAATGTGCTCAAGAAAAGGGAGGAAGGTAAATAAGGAGAGATAAAAATAATACTCTGAATAATGAGAAATGGCAATCCTAAGATTACAACTAGCCTGGAAAAAAAAAAGTCCTGATAGGCACTAATATTATGGCTTCTGGAGTGGGAATATACTTTTATGCTTCCAGAGTGTTGGAAGACAAGTTGTTGCTATATATAAAGTAAAATGGGCAAGCAAGCCAAAAAGAGGAAATAAAACCACAGTGCAAGCGTGTCTCAGAATGAACAATATTCACAATCATTAATAACTGAAAAATTGAAAAAATGCTACCTATTAATTTAGATGACTAGATTGTCAAATATGAAATATACATTGGTTTCTGAGAAGTGGAAAGAAAAATACATTTTTCTATTTCATCTTAGAAGGCCTATATAGCTTAAAAACCAAATACTAGATTACCAGTATATGGAAGAATTGAATAGGGCATAAAATCAAGAAATAGAAGAACATGCTCACACCACTAATCCCAGCATTTTGGGAGGCCAAAGCGGGAGGATAATTTGAGGTCAGGAATTCGAGATCAACCTGGCTAACATGGCAAAATCCCATCTCTGCTAAAATTACAAAAATTAGCCTGGTGTGATGGCACGCACCTGGAATCCCAGCTACTCAGGAAAATCGCTTGAACCCGGGAAAGGGGGGTGTTGCAGTGAGCCAAGATCGCGCCACTGCAAGCCAGCCTGGGAGACAGAGCGAGACTCCATCTAAAGAAAAGGAAAAAAGAAAAGAAGCATGCATACATATCACTGTTGAGAAAAATTGTATAAATTATTGTGTCTGTAAATCAAAATTCGAGATTTGGGAACCAGTGAAGCATAAGAAACCTATTTTTCATTATAAGCCTCATATGACTATTTGTTTTTATAAAGGCTTATATGTAAAGTTAAGATTTAAAACTATTAAAAAATAAAATGTTAAGACTATGTTAAAAAAATAAATAAATATAAAGTTAGTTGACAGGGGATGGATACTTACATGGCCATGACCAGGAAATAGACCTTCCTCTCTTTGTCCTTAATGTTCCTTCTGATTTTTCTTTTTCCTTCTTTCTGAATCCAGTCAGTATCCTTCTTTCCTGTGCTATAATTTTGGTTTTCTAAATTTCTCTTCATCTCTTTAATCATCTTTGCCTGTTTTCTGTTTTTTCCCCCTTCTTTCTTAATATCAAATGCTTTTATTTTAAAAATGTCAAAACTTGGAACACACTTTGTACCTGTTTCTCCCTCACAATATTTTCACACTTAAGTATGTGCCTTTGTCATTTAGATTGGGTCTGTGATTCTAGATGGATTCAAGGTGAGTATAAAGGAAGCAAAAATTATTAAAATTACATTGGGATCATTTTCAGATTACATATACCTTTACCTTCCCATTTAAAAAAGAATCCCTAGAGTCCTATAATTTGTTAAGTACTGCATATTGATCTAATTTTGTTTTAGAAAGTATCTTAATGTGGTCTTTTTAGGTTTCATCCCTTTTTAAAATTAAACTTATATGCAAATTGTCAAATGCTCTCAGTAGCATGATTCTGAATTCTGTGGTTAACAGGTACTGATATGTTCTCATCAAAGACCCAGTAATGCAATCCATAGGTTTATTTTCACAATTGCAACACATAATTTACATCTTAACTAAAGTTTGAATAACTTAGTTTACAGAAAGCCATTTCAGTAGCTATACTTTTGTGTACCTGACATAGCTGATTTATCTCACATACTTTAAGTATTTTTATGAACTAAAATACCTCATAATTTTAATAACATATGAAATAAAATTCTAATTCCACTGATATAAATAAAATACAATTAAGAATTACACCACATCATAAGTACAGTACTTTTAGTTTTCAATATAAAGTACAATTTGGAAGAAACAACACAATCTGTTATTCACTATTTTTGAAAAGTTCATGAGTTTTCAAAATTCCTATTCTGCAAACAAGGATTGTTGTGTGAAATGTTCTCATTTTCATTGATCACTACCAAATTCTTATACATATGTTTTGACCCTTCTTTCCATAAAGTTCTTCTTAATTCCCCAGATGGATTTAGTTTCTCCCAGTCTTTACAATATAGCAGATTTTAAACTGTCTAGATATCAAATTTGTAATAATTATTTACAAGCCTGAAAACTACAGCAGTGTAAAAGAGTCTTGAGGATAGTGACTTCATTTTGTATTTATATCTCTGATAATGGTAACCAGAACCCCCATACACATGTGACTGAAGTTCAGTAATCACCAATATCTATAAAAATATGTAAAACTTCAGTATGTATCTCTAAAAAACAAGACCTTATATTTTTTAACACTGTTACAATACCAATTTTACTCTTAATAAAAAATTAGGAATTACAATAATTTCTAAATACCATATAACAATTAAATTAGCACTCAAATGCCCAGAATTATTCATTCTCTCTCTCTCTCTATTTTTTTTTCTCATGTTTTGACTGAATAAGGATCCAAACAAGGTCTACATATTAAATTTGGTTAACATGTATCTTAAGTCTCTTATATCTACAATACCCAAACACTTTTATTTTCTTTGTCTAGCAGTTGATTAAGAAGCTGAGCTATTTGTTCCATAGGATTTTCTACTTTCTAAATGTATTTGATTGCATGTTTGTAGTGGCCCTTAACATATCCCTCTATCCATTTTATACTTCTTACAAATTTGTTGTATTAATCAAACCAAATAAATAATATATTGTGTTTGTCTAACTGTAAATGTAAGACTAAATAAAATCTTAATACTGTAGTTATCAATAAGTGAAGGGAGAGAATAGGATAAATGGAAAAATGATGAAAGTACAATTTATCTAATGGAATCTTTCATTTGCCATTGGAAACATGCAGAAGTTTTATATAATATTAAACAAAATTACACCAAAATATAAAATTAAAATATCTAGTATTCAAAAGCCAAATGAAGCAAATAGTCTCTGTTTTCACCTAACTATACAGAGAGAAATTCTTTCAAGGGATTTCAAAATGCAGTAATTTGTGCTTACACATTGGCAAATATCCTAGGAACAAATATATTTTACACTGATTTTTAATAATCTTATTTTTAGTAATTATTTTGGAATTCTCAAAATAAATGCATGTATACATAAGGGACTGGTGTGCTTGAGCCAACTTCATACAACCTTGTGAAACCCAGTCATTGAATTTTCAGTAACTTTGTAAGCCTAGTGTTAAGTGCAGTTATTATTAAAAAATTAAATTATAAAACCTCACAATTAAATATGTTGTGTTTTACAGTAAAGTTAATAAATAATCAACAATTTATCACTTCTTAATTACTTTACTGTATTTCATGACATGACCTTGGAATTATTTAGATCTATTGTACTTGTATGGTGAACATATTAGACACTCCTGCGTGACAGTGCATCTTTCTGTACTCTGCCTTCAGTGGTGCCATGTTAGTAGCTTGAAATCAGTCATAGAGGGAGTATTTACTCCATGGAAATAAGCAAATGCTACAAACCAGGGTTGTTTTTCTTTCTCCAGAGAGTTTACTTTTCAATACTTAACATTTAACAGCATACCACTATATGTATATGCACACATCTATGAGGATAAATCAAACAAGTAAATAAGCTAATGTCATTAGAAACCAATATTTTTCAGCATTATAAAATGTAGATAAATAAAAAATCAAATAATACAAAGCACTATAATTCTAAAGTGTAATTGGACATATTAGTGTGAATCTATGATGTGTTCCTCGCTAATTAAAAAAGGCATATATTCCTAGCTATATTCATCAAAAAAATCTAGAAACAATGAACAATACAACAATAAGGAGAAACCTTAGTGCCCAGGTTGTCAACGCTAAACACATTGTATTGATAATAAAGCTCCTTGAGGAAAATTCCAGGTCTGAAGTAAAATAGGTGCAAGAGGTGCTTGGAACATGTTATACAAGACATCATGAAAGTGATAAAGACTACTAGGCTCATATTAAATAAAACAAAATAAAATATTGAATGATGTCCCTGGTCAAAGATAGGACAATATGAGCATCGAAAATAATTAATGCAATAGAATGAAACATATCAAACATGCTAATATTACTGCAATCGTAAGTAAAATAAAAACATATTTCTCACTTTTATTGCATTTTTGAGAACCAATTATTCTAAATAATTAATAATCAGAACATGTATAGGGTTAATTCCTTACTTTGTAAAATACGCTTCATGATACTTAGAATAATGGAATAAATTGCAGATAATGAATAGGAAATACTTGATAGAATTAGAATAGAATTATTTTGCAATTCCTAAATAAATAAAGCAGATAGACAATCATCATGAATGGCTGCTAAACCATTTAGATAATAAACTGACAATGAATTTTATGTGGATGAATTGGACAGATAACACCTGGCCACACTGATCAAATTAATTTCACAAAAAGATATATAATGTGTCCCCTGATAGAGATCTATGAGAAGTACAGAGCATCTCTCTGTCATTCTCGTCAGAATTATATGAACAGTATTAAAGGTGTGTAAATGAATGTGAGAATGAATAAACAGAACTGTAAAAGTATTAGCTGAATATCTCCCTTTCAAACTGTTAACTATGTAATAATGAAGTGAAATTACACTCTGCACTTGAAAAGGAATAGCAGGACACTGCAATGTTAAAAAAAAATTAAATTTATTTCTTTAAGAAGGTTATAATTTTCCCTAAATGACTGTCATGGAAGTGGCAAAAGTGTTTAAAATTTGTGTATCCTATTTCAACATTTTGGAAATCATCTTCTAGTTACCAAGTAATTCTCAGAAATGAGGTTCATTAATTAATTATAAATTATATTTTAAAAACATTTTGCAAAGAAAGTGCATGATAATTGTTAGTGTCTAACTTGTTATGTTATAATCTTATTAGATCATGTTTTGACTTCAAACATAAAATACACTTTTATAGAAGTGAAACATGTTCCATCTTAACAAGGGCTTAAGAAACAAGGGCTTAAGATTGAAATAGTTACAAATAAAACTATTATTTTCAGAGTCAGGAAAGTAAGGGCAATAGGTTAATAATATACTTATTGTATATATCTAAAGACACACTCTCTGACTCCTTTATTCCTTTGTGAATACACGTGTATATATACATATGCATTCATCAGGTCTCTTTCTCTCTCTTTATGTATCTCTCTCTCTCTTTCTCTGTATTTATCTATCTTTGGATAAGAGATGAAACAATATTTGCTTTAAATTTTATTGAATTCTAATAATTACGTATTTTTTAAATTGTAGTTATCTATTGCACATGAACACTAAAATTTCATTTCCATATTGTGATATGTGCATATTAGTTAGGACACACATGCACACACACACACAGACAGGCACACACATACACACACACACTAAATAGTTTGGTCAGTACAGTTCTTTAGATAGTAATTCACAGTTTGAATTATGAAAAACTTTTGGAATTGGCTGCGTTTCCTACATATGGTAGAAAATATTTGACTAGTAGAATTAAGTTGCTGCCAACTTGAGGCAGTTCTTTTCTGGACTGTAAAAAGATGGGAGGGATAAACTTCTTGGATGAAAAGAATTAATGACATCATTATCAGTCAATGCAAAGATATCCTCAAGCATTACTGACATGGTAAATTATTAAATAAAAATATATAGCACCTGCCATAGCAAAGCTAATGGTGCAGATCTTTAAAAAGGAGAAGCAGCCTTAGGTGGTGGTATTTATACAGTCTGCACCTAGAGTGTTCAGGATTTCCTTTAGAATGCATTGATTAGCTAAAAATGCCTTGATTGAAGGAAGGGAGCCTTTAACCTTGATAATGAATAGGTCTCAAGTTGCTGCTCTAATGTTCTAAGTCCTCGGTTTATCTTTGTTTCTAAGTGTGACTCTAAATCAAGATTAAAAAGCAACTCAACATAAGGGAAAATAAAAAGGAGGTCATTTAATCACCCTGTTAGCTTCAAATGATTATTGATTCTTGGAGGTGATGTCTAATTCTGCCAGAAAATCCATTTCAGTAATGATTACTACCTCAGTTTTATCTATGATCCTGGAGGTTATTAAAAGTGAAGGTCTCAAGGGAAGTATACAACTTAGGCCATTAATATCATGTTTCATATTTTTATAAGAACATTTTTCAGTTCTTCCCTTTACCTACAGTGGAATCAGGGTAGTCATTTAGAAATATATGCTTCATCACAAGTCTAATTATCATATGCATTCCTTTGGGAAACAGAAACACATTGAAATAACTGATAGAAAAATATCAAGCAGAGTAGTTCATATTGAACTTCTTTTTGTGTCTCATTACCACATGTACATAGCAGTCAGTATCATGCATAGAAATCTGACATTAATATATTGCCTTTTGAGCATTCAAATTTTTCAGTCATATCTGAAATGCTGTTAGAATCTGAGAGATTTGCAACAACGCAGTTAAAATAGACAAATACAGACAATATATGTGCCTCTAACACAGATAACTAGAGCTAAGATATTCCTTTGTATAGGATTTGTTATGGGTGATGTGTCACCAAATCAGACATTTTCTTCTTTGGGCTATATCTATGTTTGTAGTTGTTCAATTAGATCAGTTAGAATAAGAGAAGAAGTATGGAGCATAATCTCAAAATGGTGTATCACAGATTGAATTTATTATTTAATCTTCTACTGAATGGTAACCAGAACAGACCTAAGAAGTAACTGGGATCTTGTAGAATGGGAATGGAGGAAAGAATAGTTACTTGTGAGTAAAATTGTTATGCATTCATAGAAATTGCACATTGAATGAACATAAGGTAAATGGAGGAATCTAAGTTGGCAACCATATTTGTGAAACAGGAAACAATGTCTCAAAAATAAAATATAGGATAATTTGGAGGAAACATTATGAGTTCAGTTTTGAAGAAAAATAAATATGAGTTCAAAGATTTTACTTATGAGGACATATTTTTAAAGTGGGTATAGGACAGAATTAGAAATTTGTATCTAAAGTTATATGTCATCATGACACTGAAAGGGATACTGAAGAAAAAGGTAATACAATAAGGAGGGAAAGTGGAAGTATGGAAGTTATTTAAGCTCCTTTTGAGCTTTGTCCTTAAATGAGAAAACATCAACTTTTTATATCAGAGCTTTATTTCATTAAATATAATAAATATGGGGCTATGATAGGGTTTGGCTGTGTCCCCACCCAAATTGCATCTTGAACTGTAATTCTCATAATCCCCATGGAAGGGATCTAGTGGGAGTTAATTGAATCATGGGGGTGGCTACTTCCATGCTGTTCTCATGATAATGAGCGAGTTCTCAAAAGATCTGATGGTTTTATAAGTAGTTTTCCCCCGCCTCATTCTGTGCTTCTCCTTCCTGCTGCCATTTGAAGAAAGATCTATTTGCTTTTTCTTCTTCCATAATTGTAAGTTTCCTGAAGTTTCTCCAGTCATGCTGAATTGTGAGTCAATTAAACCTTTTTAAATAAATTACTTCATCTAGGGTATGTCTTTATTAGCACCATGAAAACAAACTAATACGTAAATTGGTACTGGTAGAGTGGGGTGCTGCTGTGAAGATTCCCAAAAATGTGGAAGCAACTTTGGAACTGGGTAAACAGGCAGAGGATGGAACAGTTTGGAGTGCTCAGACAAAGATATGAAAATGTGGGAAAGTTTGAAACTTTCTAGAGATTTGTTGAATGGCTTGGACCAAAATGCTGATAGTGACATGGACAGTGAGGTCCAGGCTGAGGTGATCTCAGATGAAGATGAGGAAATTATTGGAAACTGGAGTAAAGGATACTTACACTATGCAAACAGACTGGTGACATTTTGCCCTGCCCTAGAGATCTGTGGAACTTTGAACTTGAGAGAGATGGTTTAGAGTATCTAGTGGAAAAATTTCTAAGCAAGAGAGCATTCAAGAGGTGACAGAGCAAATTACCGGCACATTTGTAACCTCACAATGTGGTAGGAAAGAAAAATCCATTTTCTGAGGAGAAATTCAAGTCTGCTGTAAAAATTTGCATAAGTAACAGGGAGCCAAATATTAATAGCCAAGACAATGGGGGAAATGTCCCCAGGGCCTGTCAGGGACATTTGTGGCAGCCTCTCTCATCACAGGCCCAGAGGCCTAAGAGAAAAAATAGTTTTGTGGGCTGGGTCCAGGGCCCTCTTTCTGTGTGAAGCCTAGGGACTTGGTGCCCTGAGTCCCAGCCACTTCAGCTACAGCTAAAAGGGGCCAAGATATAGCTCCAGCTGTGGTTTCAGAGGGTGTAAGCCACAAACCTTGGCAACTTTCACATGGTGTTTGTCCTGCAGGTACACAGAAGGTAAGAATTGAGGTTTGGGAACCTCAAGCTAGATTTCAGAGGATGGATGGAAATGTCTGGATGTCCAGTCAGAGGTGTGCTGCATGGGCAGAGCCCTCATTAACAACTTCTACTAGGGAAGTGCAGAAGGTGGGGTCAGAGCCTCTACATGGAGTCCCTACTAGGGCACGGTCTACTAGAGCTGTGAGAAGAGGGCCACAATCCTCCAGACCCCAAAATGGTAGATCCATCAACAGCTTGCACCATGAACCTGGAAAAGCCACAGACACTCAAAGCCAGCCTGTTAAAGCAGCCAGGATGGGGGCTGTATGCTGCAAAGTCACAGGAACAGAGCTGCCCAAGACTGAGAGCCCATCTGTTGCATCAGCATGACCTGAATGTGAGACATGGAGTCAAATGAGATCATTTTGGAACTTTAAGGTTTATTGATTGTCCTATTAGATTTCAGACTTGCATGGGATGTGTAGCCCCTTTGTTTTGGCCAATTTATCACATTTGGAATGGGTGAATTTACTCAGTGCCTATACTCCCATTGACTCTAAGGACTACCTAACTTGCTTTTGATTTTACAGGCTCATAGGAGGAAGGGACTTGCCTTGTCTCAGATGAGACTTTGGACTTGGACTTTTGAGTTAATGCTGCAATGAGCTAAGACTTTGGGAGACTATTAGAAGGTCATGATTGTGTTTTGAGATATAAATACATGATATTTGGGAGAAGTCAGAGGCAGAATGATATGGTTTGGCTGTGTCCCCACTCAGTTCATCTTGAACTGTTCCTCCCCACGTGTCATGGAAGGGACCAGTGGGAGGTAATTGAATCATGGGGTTGATTACCCTCATGCTGTTCTTGTGATAGTGAGTGAGTTCTCATGAGATCTGATGGTTTTATAAGGGGTTTCCCTCCTTATTTGGCACTCATTTCTCTCACATGCTGCCATTTAAGACAAGCCTGTTTTACCTTCTTATTTGACTGTAAGTTTCCTGAAGCTTCCCTAGCCATGTGGAACTGTGAGCCAATTAAACCACTTTTCTTTATAAATTACCCAGTCTCAGGTATGATTTCATAGCAGCCTGAGAATGGACTAATACAGGCTATTCACTTATAATT
The DNA here is from genome assembly GCA_963573385.1 of Cacajao melanocephalus. Taxonomy (NCBI): domain Eukaryota; kingdom Metazoa; phylum Chordata; class Mammalia; order Primates; family Pitheciidae; genus Cacajao; species Cacajao melanocephalus. Next base: position 111,784 of record CAUYLG010062175.1, read on the forward strand.
TTAGAAATGCAATATAAACATTACAATAAAACAAAAGAAAGCCAAATTATAATGTTGCCAAATAGAGATTTCTTTACCTGAATTTACAGAACAGAACACGTTGACATGAAATCATGTGTTTGAAAATAGATATTTTCAAATGCTGCTGTTAAGTGTTTATTCATTTCATTTGCATTTTTCTCTTTCATGGAAGTTACACTAGAGTTGGGAAGGACAGATAATTGCAAAAGTAAGTAAAATATTATGTAAATAGTTTCCATAACAAGGAAAAAGTAGAAGCGTGGAGATATATGGATACATAGATGATACAATTTTAAATAGACCGAACAGAGACAGCATCACTTAGAAGGTAAACTTTTAGATAATAATATTTTCCTTTATGTTTAGTAACATAGAAATAAAATTACAATCTAATGAATTCAGATTGATCTAAATTATAAATTAATGAAATCTTGCTGAATGATAGTCATATTCATATTCAAACATCAAAATTTATTTTTTCTCTATAGAAAGGATGGAAAAGACATTCAAAAATTATGTGTGTGTTTGTGTTTGTGTGTGTGTGTGCATGTCTGTGTGTAAAACTTATTTTATTTTGGTTGTCACTGCTTGTATTTTTTTTCTGAACACAAATTGAGCACATGATCATTATTATATTAAAAATCAAATATGTGAGCATATTCCACTTAAGTTAATATTTCTGATAATTCCATCCACACATCCAAGGAAATAAGCACTGTGAATATATGTTTATATAATTGCTTTCATATAAATGAAATAAGAATGTTTATATTATATTACTTAATATTGGAACATGCTTTTCCCTCTTAAGAAAAAACAGTTGACACATTTTTATGTCTGGATAAAAAGTGTCTTCTGGTATCTTCTAGCTTTACTTTTTGAGGAGTAATCCCTAAGCCTGGACCTAATCTCAATACAGCAGACTTAAGGTCCTGTCTTTTTCCCTGCTAAGGTGGTATCAGAAGAATATTAGTGGAAAGTAAGGACTTTCACTGTGTACAGCATTAATGAAGCCAACCTCTGCCACAATGTCAGTTCAGGTCACATGGGGAACAATAACTTGGCACACCAGTCCTTCCTAGTCAGGAAGTTATCAAGGGAGGCCTATAAGGAAACTGGAAGTCCCATTTCTACCCAGTAATAATGAGGAACTTCCCCCTCAGATTTTAAAAAGGCTCAATAAGAAACTTGGACTTCTACCATCACCTAGAAGTAACGAGGTGGCCTCTATGTTTTTTTTCTGCCAAGACAGATGAATCAGAAGGTTTAAATATGATTTCAGTTGCATAAGATAATATTCAAAATGTCCAGCTTTTAAGTAAAAAAAATCATAAAACCAAGAATAAAGAAGATCTCAAGCTGAATTTAAAACATATAATCAACAGATGATAACATGGAAGATACAGAGAAGTTAAAATTATGTAACAAAAATTTAAAGTAGCCATAACAGTATTTCAAAGATCTGTCATAGATATTATTGACATAAACTTAAAAAAAGACTCAAAAAGAAAGAGAAAGCTAAGCAAAGAAATAGAGAATATAAAGAAGAACAAAATGCACATTTTGAAACTGAAAAATATAATAAATAAATAAAGCTCAATGGATAGGCTCAATATAAAAATGAATGTGACACAGAAAAGAAAGAATGAGATGAAAGATACAGCAACAGAAATTAGCCAACCTGAAAACAGAGATAAAATAACTGAAAGAAAAAGGTTCAGAGACTTGTGAGACTGATATAAAAGATTTAACATTCATGTAACCAGAGATCTGGATGGAAAGGAGGAAGGTAGAGCTGAAAGAAGTACAGGAGGAAATAATGTCTGAAAACTTTCTACTTTTGACAAAAGACATATATCAATAATTTCCAGATGTTGAGTTAATCTCAGGGAAACTCACACTAAGATAAATTATAGTCAAAGTTCTCAAAACTGAACTCAAAAGAAATTTTTTGAGATCAGTGAAAAAGTAATGATACCTTTCTGAGTGTGTCTGTGAGGGTGTTGCCAGAGAAGGTTAACAATTGAGTCAGTGGACTGGGAGAGGGAAACCCACCCTCAATGTGGGTGGGCACCATCCAATTAGCTACCAGTGCAGCTGGAGCAAAGTAGGTGAAAGGAGGTGGGGTAAACTGGCTTGCTGACTCTTCTGGCTTTTATCTTCCATGCTTGATGCTTCCTGCCTTTGGACATCAGATTCCAGGTTCTTCGGCTTTGGACTCCTGTACATAAACCAGTGGTTTGCTGGAGGCTCTGAGGCCTTCTGCCACAGCCTGAGGCTGCATTGTTAGCTCTCTTGCTTTTGAGGCTCTTGTATTCAAACTGAGCCACTACTGGCTTCCTTCCTCCTCAGTTTGCGTATGACCTATCATGGGACTTCACCTTGTGATTTTGTGAGTCGATTCTTCTTAGTAAATTCCCTTTCATATATATATATATATATATATATATTCTCATAGTTCTGTCCCTCTAGAGAACCCTGACTCATACAGATACCTACCTGTATGGGTTATTAATGTCAATGAAAGTGCCTTATTTGGGGAAAAATGCCACAAAGGACACTATTGTTAAAAAAGAGAAGCAAACGGAAGGATTTAAGGCAGGAAGGGATATGCTAACACTACACATTTTGTGAAAATGCACTTTGGTTTATGATAAGAACTGTCCTTATCTATAAAGTTGTTAACCCTTGAGCTTGAAGGGAAAATTTCCAGCTTCTAGTCATTTTGTTACATGAGAAGAAGACTTGGACAACAAGAATACTTTTTATGGATTGGTGTCATTGCTGTTTTGTCCTTGAAGTCAAGAAGTACCTTCCCAGTAAGAAACTGTCTTCTAAAAGTTATTTTTGATATTGGACAATGCTCCTGGTCACTCAGAACCCCATGAGTTTAAAACAAAAGGTATTGAAGTTGTCTAATTGCCCCCAAAAACAACATCTCTAATTCAGCCTCTAGATCAGAGGGTCATAGGGACCATTAAGGCTCATTACACATGGTAGTCTATGGAAAGAATTGTCAGCACTCTGAAAGCGAACGCTTTCTTAGTTAATATCATAAACTCTGAAAGGTTTCTTTTTCAGAGTGCTGACAATATCACATAGAGTTAATATCATAAAGGAAGGATTAAACCATTGAAAATGCCATAATTGTTATAGAAAACACCAAGAAAGCAATAAAGCTGAAAATAATATATTCCTGTTAGTAAAAACTTTGTCTACATGTTGTACATGACTTCACAGATTTGTAATAGAGCCAATCAAAGAAATCTTTGAAGAAATTGTAGATACAGCAATAAAGTGAGAGGCAGTGAAATATTTTAATATATGTATCTTGGAGACATTCGAAGCTACTAGTCCAACACCAGAGGAAGTAACAGAAGTTGAGTGATTGACATGTGTGTTTCCAAACCAGTGCCAGACAATAAAGAAGGAGTTGTATAGAAAAGTAGTAACAGGAAACAATTTGACATTAGACAATCTGGCAGAAGGTCTCCTATTATCCAGGACTGTTTGTGACTTATTTTATGCATGGACTCTTCAATGATATGGGCACTGAAACTAAAGCAAATGATGGAAGACAGATTGTTGTCATATAAAAACATTTTTAGAGAAATTAACAAGCAAAAATGTCAGACAGAAATTATGGTGCATTTCTATAAAATTACATTGAGTGTGCCTGCCTCTCCTGCATTCCCTTACACCTCTTTCATCTTTTCCACTTCTGCCACAGCTAACGCAGCAAGACAAAATCCTCCTCTTCCTTCTCCACATACACAACAGGAAGATGATGAGGGTGAAGCACTTTGCGATGATTCTCACTTAAGGAATAGAAAATATTTTTTCTTATTTATGATTTTAAGAACACTTTCTTTTCTATAGCTTATACTACTGTAAGAATACATTATACATGTAATATATAAAATATGTGTTAATGGACTATGCTATCCACAAGGCTCTGGTCAACAGAAGGCTGTTAATAGTTAAGATTTTGAGGATTCTTAAGTTATATGTGATCCATGCAGAGGAGTGACACTGGAACCTTTGTATTGTTCAAAAGTCAATTTAAACACAAGTATGGCTAAAAACAATGAATGTTCCTTCCTCTCTTGAGGTTTCTAAATTATGTTTAATGGTAAGGCAAACATTATAGCAGCATCTGATGTGGTTTAAATATATATATATATATATATGTATATATATATATATAAAAGAAATATTCAATATAATTATTTTACAAATGGTGAAATGCATAGATTTTTTTCTGACTTCACATTCAGAAATACATTTCAGGTTTGTTATATAGGTAAATTTGTGTCATAGGGGTTTGTTGTAGAGATTATTTTATCTCCCAGGTATAAAGTCTAATATCCATTATTTATTTTTCCTGTTCCTTTCCTTCCTTTTGACCTCCACCCCTAGAAACACCCCAGTGTGTGTTGTTCCCCTCTATGTGTCCATGTGTTTTCATCATTTAGCTTCCCCACATAACTGAGAACAGGCAGTGTTTGGTTTTCTGTTCCCTTATTAGTTTGCTAAGGGTAATCATCCCCAGCTCCATCTATGTCTCCACAAAGGACATAATTTCATTCTATTTTATGACTGCATAGTATTCCATAGTAAATATGTACCACATTTTCTTTATCCAGTCTATCAGTAGTGGGCATTTAGGTTCATTCCATGTCTTTGCTATTGTAAATAGTGCTGCAATGAACATGCACATGCATGTGTCCTTATAATACAATAATTTATATTCCTTTGGGTATACACAGTTATGAGATTGCTGAATGAAATAGTATTTCTTTCTTTAGGTCTTTCAAGTATTGTCACACTGTATTCTACAATGGTTGAACTAACTTACATTCCTGCCAACAGTGTTATGTGTTTCTTTCTCTCCACAATCTTGCCAGCATATGTAATTTTTTGACTTTTTAATAATGGCCATTCTGGTTGGTGTGAGATGGCTTACTGTAATGTTGATAATGATCTGTGATGTTGAGGTTTTTTTTTTAAATATAGTTGTTGGTCCCTTGTTTGTCTTTTTTTTTTTTTTAAGTGTCTGTATATGTCCTTTGGCCACATTTTAATTTTATTTTAACCCTGTACGTTTGTTTAAGTTTCTTATAGATGCTGGATAGTTGACCTTGTTGGATGCATAGTTTACAAAACTTTTCTCCTCTTCTGTGTGTTGTCTGTTTATGCTGTTGATAGTTTCTTTTTCTGTGCAGAAGCTCATTACTTTAGTTAGATACCATTTGTCAGTTTTTGCTTTTGTTGTGATTGGTTTTGGTGTCTTCATCCTGAAATCTTTGTCTATGCCTATGTCTTGAATGGTATTGCCTAGGTTGTCTTCCATGGTTTTTATAGTTTTGGGTTTTACATTTAAGTCTTTAATCCATCCTGAATTAATTTTTGTCTATGGTATAAGGAAGGGGTCCAGTTTCAATCTTCTGCATATTGCTAGCCAGTCATTCTGGCACCATTTATTGAATATGGAGTCCTTTCCCCATTGCTTGTTTTTGTCATATTTGTCAAAGATCAGATAGTTGTAAGTGTACAATCTTATTTTTGGTTTCTAGGCTATTTATTACTCCTTCAATTTTAGAGCTCATTATTTGTCTGTTTCGGGATTCAATTTCTTCTTGATTCAATCTTGGGAGAGGTTCTCTATTCTGTTCCATTAGTCTATCTGTTTTTATACTACTACCATGCTGTTATGATTAGTGTAGCCCTGTAGTATAGTTTGAAGTCTGTTAGTGTGATGCCTCCAGCTTTGCGCTTTTTGCTTAGAATTGCCTTGCTATTTGTGTTCTTTTCTGGTTCTATATAAATTAATTGTTTTAGCTCTATGAAGAATATCAATGGTAGTTTAATAGGTATAGATTAAATCTATACATTGCTTTTGGCAGTATGGCCATTTTAACAATATTGATTCTTCCCTTCCTAGAGCAAGGAATGTTTTCCCATTTATTTTTATCTTTTCTGATTTCTTTGAGCAGTGGTTTGCAGTTCTCCTTGTAGAAATCTTTTACCTCCCAAGTTAGCTGTTTTCCTAAGTATATTTTTTTGTGACAATTGTGAATGGAAGTTTGTTCTTGATTTGCTCTCAGCTTGATGGCTGTTGGTATACAGAAATGCTAGTGTTATTTGTGCATTTATTTTGTATCCTGAGATTTTGATGAAGTTATTTATCAGTTTAAGAAACTTTTGGGCTGAGACTCTGGAGTTTTCTAGTTATAGAATCATGTGGTCTGCAAACAGGAATAGTTTGACTTTCCTCTATTTCTATTTGGATTCCCTTTATTTCTTTTTCTTGCCTGATTGCCTGGGTCAGAACTTCCAATACTATGTTGAATAGAAATGGTGAGGATGGGCATTCTTTTCCTGTGCCCATTTTCAAAGGGAATGCTTCCAGCTTTTGCCTATTCTGTCTGATATTGGCTGTGGATTTGTCATATATGGCTTTTATTATTTTGAGATATGTTCCTTCAGTACCTAGTTTATTGAGAGTTTGTAGCATGAATGGAGTTTGAAATTTATCTAAAACGTTTCTGCATCTATTAAGATAGTCATGTGTTTTTTGTCTTTAGTTCTGTTTATATGATGAATCACATTTATTGATTTGCATATGTTGTCAACCCTGCATTTCAGGGATAAAGTCTACTTGATCATGGCAGGTAAGCTTTTTGATGTGCTGCTGGGTATAGTTTGCCAGTATTTTGTTGAGGATATTTGCACTGATGTTCATCAAGGATATTGGCCTAATGTTTTCTTTTTAAGATGTATCTCTGCTTTGTTTTGGTATCAGGATAATGCTGGCCTCAAAGAATGAGTTAGGGAGGACTACCTCCCCCTGAACATTTTGGAACAGTTTCAATAGGAATGATCTAGCTCATCTTTGTACATCTGGTAGAATTCAGCAGTGAATTCATTTGGTCCTGGACATTTTTGGTTAGTAGGCTATTTGTTACTGCTCCAGCTTTAGAGCTCGTTATTGATCTGTTTTGGGATTCAATTTCTTCCTGGTTCAATCTTCGGAGGGTGTATACTTCCAGAAATTTATCCATTTATTCAAGATTTCCTAGTTTATGTGTATAGAGGTGTTTATAGTATTATCTGATAGCTGATTTTATTTCTGTGGGTTCAGTGGTAATATCCTCTGTATAATTTCTGATTATGTTTATTCAAATCTTCCCTCTTTTCTTCTTTATTGGTTTATCTAGCAGTCTATTGATTTTATCAATATTTTCAAAACAACAGGTCCTGGATTTGTTGAACTTTTAAAATTTTTTTTTCTTTCTCTATCTTTATTTCAGCTCTGATTTTGGTTATTTTTGTCTTCTGCTAGCTTTAGGATTTGTTTGCTCTTTGTTCTCGCATTCTTTTAGTTGTGATGTTAGGTTGCTAACATGGGATATTTTTAACTTTATGATCTGAGCATTTAGGGCTATAAATTTCCCTCTTAACACTTCCTTAGCTATGTCCAAGAGATTTTGGTATGTCATGTATCTTTGTTCTCATTAATTTCAAGAAACTTCTTGATTTCTACCTTAATTTAGTTATTTACCCAAAAGTCATTCAGGAGCAAGTTATTCATTTTTCATGTAATTGTATGGCTTTTAGTGAATTTCTTAGTCTTGCTTTCTAATTTGAATGCACTGTGATCTGAGAGACTGTTTGGTATGGTTTCAGTTCATTTGCATTTTCTGAATGTTTTACTTCTGATTATGTGATCAATTTTAGAATATGTACCATATTGCAATGAGAAGAATGCATATTCTGTTGTTTTCAGTGGAGAATTCAGTAAATATTTATCAGGTCCATTTGATCCAATGCTGACTTCAAATCCTTAATATCTTTGTTAATTTTGTCACAATGATCTGTCTAATGTTATCTATGGGGTGTTAAAGTCTCCTATTATTATTGTGTGAAAGTATATGTCTCTTAAGGTTACTAAGAACTTGCTTTATTATACTGGGTGCTCCTGTGTAGGATGCATATAGATTTAGGGTAATTAGGTCTTCTTGTTGAATTGAACCCTTTACCATTATATAATGCTCTTTGTCTTTTTTGTTCTTTGTTGGTTTAAAGGCTGTTTTGTTAGACACTAGCATTGCAATCCTTCTCTTTACTGTTTTCCATTTGCTTGGTAGATTTTTTTCTAAATTCCTCTATTTTCAGCCTTGCATAGAGATTTAAAAGGCAGTAACATATTTACAATTCACTTGAACTGATAAAATGACACCAGATGATGATAGAATGTGTATCATTTTATATATAAATATATATGGCATATATATACACACAGTTATATATATAGTTATATAAATATACAACTTAATACAAAAATCAGTTACTACAAAAATACTACTACTACACACACATAAACATAATAGATATATCAAAATGGAATTGTAAAAATGCTTAAGCAATTCTTAGCAATGAAGAGAAAATAAAACAATAAGATGAAAAACAAAAAACAAAATGACATCACAGCTGTCTTTTTTCTTGCTTGCTACAAAAGTGCATAACATAGCCAAAGTAAACACACTAAATATTATGTTTGACAAACCTGACAAAACAAGCAGAGGAAACTATCTCCTGTTCAATAAATGGTGCTGGGAAAACTGCCTAACCATATACAGAAAACTGAAACTAGGTCCCCCTCCTTACACCTTATATAAAAATTAATTCAAGATGGATTAAAGATTTAAAGGTAAAATCCAAAACCACAAAAGCCCTAGAAGAAAACATAGACAAAACCATTCAGGACATAGGCATGGGCAAAGGCTTCATGATAAAAATGCCAAAAGCAATTACAATGAAAGTCAAAACGGACAAATGGGATCTAAGAGTTTATGCACAGCAAAAGAAATTATCATCAGAGTGAAAAGGCAGCCTACAGAATGGGAGCAAAAATTTGCAATCTACCCATCTGACAAAGGACTAATATCCCGAATTTACAGGGAACTTAAACATATTTACAAGAAAAAAACAAACAGCCCCATCAAAAAGTGGGCAAAGGATATGAACAAACACTTCTCAAAAAAGACATTTACATGGTAAAGAAACATATGTAAAAAAGCTCAACATCATTGATCATCAGAGAACTGCAAATCAAAACCGTAATGAGATAGCATCTCATATCAGTTTGAATGACAATTATTAAAATGTCAGGAAACAATAGATGTTGGTGAGACTTTGGAGAAATAGGAACACTTTTACACTGTTGGTGGGAATGTAAATTACATTGTCCATTGTGGAAGACAGTATGGGGATTTTTCAAGGATCTGGAACCAGAAATATCATTTGAACAGCAATCTCATTACTGAGTTTATATCCAAAGGAATATAAATCAGTCTACTATAAGGACACATGAACATGTATGTTTATTGCAGCACTATTTACAATATCACAGGTACGAAACCAACCCAAATGCCCATCAGTGATAGACTGGATAAAGAAAATGTGGTACATATATACCATGGAATACTGTGCAGCCACATAAAGAAATGAGATTATGTCCTTTCAGGGACATGTATGACATCCACAGCAAACTAGCACAAGAACAGAAAATGAAACACTGCATATTCTTACTTGTAAGTGAAAGTTGAACATTGAGAACAAACACATGGACACAGAGAGGGGAACGACACACAATGGGGCCTATTGAGGCATGGGAGGATAAGGGGAGGGAACTTAGAGGACAGGTCAATAAATGCAGCAAACCACCATGGCACACATACACCTATGTAACAAACCTGCACATTCTGCAGATGTATCCCATATTTTTTTAATGAAGAAATTTTTTAAAAAATTAAAACATCATAAAATAAAATAAATAAATAAATATATAAAATAAAAGTATACACCTGGGATTTGAAATGAATCACAAACGAAGACAATCCTGAATGTATTTAAATGCATAGACAGCATATTTTCTTCACAAAATTATTTCAGTTCTTTTAATTATTATTTCTTAACTACTTTTTAAAAAAAGGTGGCTGCCTAACCAAGCACTGGAAGCTAAATTTCTGTTTTTTAATACAAATAACCATGAAATCCAAAAATAAATAAATACATGAATAAAAAATAAAAATAAATAAAACACATAACCTGAATACAAAATTTATCAGTATAAAATGTTTTGTTTTCAAAAATTCTCTTTTGAAAAATTTCTGCTATTGCTCAGAACATTTTAAAATTCTCTTCCGGGATCTTTCTTCAATAACCTGTCATATGGCAATCTCAGAATGTTCTTAATGAATCTTTTCGCTTTGAAAGTAGATTTGTACAGAAATTGTATAGAGTTATTTGTTACCAGGTGAAATGAATAACTTTTTTACATTCAAATCAATGAATTTTTACCACACTGGTTTCAAAGTAAAAATGATGTGTGAATGTATCATAATGTAGTAACTGAGCAAGTCAGAAGGAATGCACCATGCACTGAGTTCCAAATTAAGAGTCCTTTTATTAGCTGGCCACTGAGAAACAGCTAATGCTCAAAGTTCTCTTGGCCCCCAGGAATGGGCTTGATTATCTTTTATACCTTGATTTAGGTAGGGGAGCGGGTACCTAACTGAAGCAGAATTTTACAGAAGCAGAAAGCAGGTTAGAGGAAGGGGCTGCGGGCACAGGTGTTTTCCATACAATCACCAAGAAGGGGAGTAATCAGGCTCCTTCTACACAATGATCAAAGGGAAATTTTTTTCTTACAATAGTGGGGCGGAAGTGGGTACACCAAGCAGGATGGGGTTACAATGGTTACCAGTGCTAAGAACAGGATGCTTCAATGCTTCTAAGTGCAGCATGACCCAGCTATGCACTCAGAGGGGCTGTGGTAGGGAAGGGGAAGCTAGGCTGGAGTTTACAGCTAAGATGGAGTCAGTGATGCTAGCTCAGGGTAGGTTATTACAATAACAAGACTAATTTCTTATATGGCTTGTAAACTCTCCTTGAAACATTTTTCACAAAGGCATATAAAAATAACCTGAATAGTGATACTATCTTTGAATACACGTAAACCTCTTGAAAGTCTTGATATATGTTTCATATGATTTAAACATAAATTCTTATTACTTTATAAAGCAAAAAGATGGGGAAAAATACATGAACAAATAGTTTACCAAATAAGCACATGAGTTGTGTTAAATGGCAAATAAGCACATAAAGATATGTTCAACATTTTTGGTCATTAGAGAAATGCAAATTTAAACCAAAATAAGATGTAACTATATCTGGATAGCTAAGTTTAAAAACAGAAATAGCAACAAGACCAAATGCTTGTGAAGATGTGGAAAAACTAGGTCATTTATCCATTATTTGCATAAATGTAAAATGATAAGCCACTTGGGAAAATAGTGTGGCAGTTTCTTCCAAAACTAAATATTCAATTAATATAGGACTGAGAGATTGTATTCCTAGGCATTGATCACACAAAAATAAAAAGTTTCATTCACACAAAATCTTATAGACACATGTCTACAAAACTTTATCTATACTAGTCCAAATCAGAAACAATTTATATGGTTTCATGAGGGAATTGGTTAAACAATTGATGGTACATTAATACCATAGAATATGACTCAGCAATAAAATGGATGACTAAAGTACTGATACCTACAGAACTTAGATGACTCCAGATAATTATTTGATGAAAAAACTCATGTTTTCCTATTCCATCATCTAAAGATGAGAAGAAGCCAGATTCCAGTCTCAATCTATTTGCAGACTTTGAAGACAATGTTCACTGGCAAAGCTAAGTTGATTGAATTATCCAATCTCTTTGTAAATACTATAAATAGTTTTATATTATATCTTCTTCTTTATTTCCCCTTTCTTTTGTTCATTTGTGCATTTCTGATGGATGTATTTCTTAAAGTAATTTATTAAAGAGAAAATTCCAATTAAAAAATTAATGTTATAAAAATGTAAAATTTTTGTAAAAATATTTTGTAAAATTATGCAAGATACTAAATTTCTCTCCATCCCCTAAATAATTGTTGTCCAAAATGAGTTTAAAATATTTCATTAACATGGGGATATTTCTAAGAGATGTTTAGGCATGTGTGACTGTAGGTAAATGAATTTAGAATCTGTAACTTGATTATTATGCTTTCTAAAATTTCCTGAACCATCTTAGAAGTTCATAATGAGAGTACATCCAAGCTATTTGTCTCTGGATGAACATGGAACAGACCTGTAAACTCACTGAAATTTGAAATCAGTCCCCAGGTCGCACAGTGACTCAGTGGAAAAAAGTGAAAAATGTATTGGCTCAGGTGCTTAGGAACAATATGTGAAAGACAAATGATTGATTATTAAGCTATGTTGATCTAGTGATGAATTCTAGGAAGCTCAGCTTAAAAACAAAAACAAATGACATAAAGTAAGCATGGGCATCAGAGCTTGCACACTGTATGGAATATAGATATCACATAATTTAGTCCAGCCAAGTCATTTAACAAATACACAACTAAAGAAAATGACCAGTAACAACAAACTGAGGAGTGAAGAGTCAGAGTTGAGAGTTGCTACAATGTATTATACAAAATTTTCAGTTAAAACAAATGTGACATGCAAGCAAATTTAAAGTATGCCCCGTATATAGGAAAGAAGCAAGGAACAGAAACTGCTTTTTGAGGGAGTGAGAAGTTAAACTTAGCAGAAAATATTTCACTGAAGTTATCATTCATTGTTGTGTAAACAAAGTAAACTATTTTTGAATAATTAAAGGAAAGTCTCATCACATAGAGAATGTCAATGAAGAGACAGAAATTTAAAACAATAAAATACCAATTAAAACTCTGTATTTGAAAAGTATAAGTGAAATGAAAATTTCACTGCAGAGCCTCAAGAGTAGATGTAGAGCTGTTAGAAGAAATAATCAGTGACCTTGAAGAAATATTGGTAAAAATTATGCAATCTGAAAAAGAAAGATAATTGAACAAAGCCCAAGACAAATGTAGCACAGCATGAAGTGTATCAATATATAATTAATGGTCATACTGTAAAGAGAGGAGAGAGAGAATGGGGAATAAAAAACATTTCATGCAAAATGAAAGTAACATCCCAAATTTCCTTTAAAAAAATTCTACACTTCCAAAACTATTTTTTTAAAAAAAAAAACCCTTTTAATTGTGACAATAGGGTGTCGATTTTAGGTCTTTCTTCACTTCTCATGTGGGCATTTAGTGCTGTAAATTTTCCTCTAGACATTGCTTTAAATGTTTCCCAGCGATTCTGATACCTTGTATCTTTGTTCTCATTAGTTTCAAAGAACATCTTTATTTCTGCCTCCATTTCGTTATTTATCCAGTAGTCATTCAGGAGTAGGTTGTTCAGTTTCCATGTGATCGTGCAGTTTTGAGTGAGTTTCTTAATCCTAAATTCGAATTTGATTGCAGTGTGATCTGAGAGATTGGTTATGATTTCATTCTTTTGCATTTACTGAGGAGTGTTTTACTTCCAATTATGTGGTAAATTTTAGAGTAACTGCAATGTAGTGCTGGGAAAAATATATATTCTGTGGATTTGGGGTGTAGAGTTCTATAGATGTCTATTAGGTCAGCTTGGTCCAAATCTGATTTCAAGTCCAGGATATCCTTATTAATTTTCTGTCTCACTGATCTGTCTAATATTGACAGTGGAGTGTTAAAGTCCCCCACTATTATGGTGTGGGAGTCTAAGCCTCTTTGTAGGTCATTAAGAACATGCTTTATGTACCTCGGTGTTCCTGTATTGGGTGCATATGTCTTTAGGATAGTTAGCTATTCTTGTTGCATTGATCCCTTTGTTGTTATGTAATGTTGTTCCTTGTCTCTTTAGATCTTTGTTGGTTTAAAAATCTTTTATCAGAGACTAGGATTGCAACCCCTGCTTTTATTTGTTCTCCATTTGCTTGGTAAATCTTCCTCCATCCTTTTGTTTTGAACCTATGTGTGTCTTTGCACATGAGATTGGTCACCTGAATACAGCCACAGCTGGGTCTTGACTCTTAATCCAGTTTGCCAGTCTGTGTCTTTTGATTGGGGCATTTGGCCCATTTACATTTAGGGTTAATGTTGTTATGTATGAATTTGATCCTGCCATTTTAATAGTAGCTGGTTGTTTTATCAGTTAGTTGATGCAGTTTCTTCATTGTGTTGATGGTTGTTACCATTTGGTATGTTTTTGCAGTGGCTGCTACTGGTTGTTCCTTTCCACAGGCCTCGTGGTGACAAAATCTCTCAACAATTGCTTGTTCAAAAAGGATTTTATTTCTTCTTCACTTATGAAGCTTAGTTTGGCTGGATATGAAATTCTAGGTTGAAAGTTCTTTTCTTTAAGGATGTTGAATATTGCCACCCACTCTTTTCTGGCTTGTAGCGTTTCTTCCAAGAGATCCACTGTGAATTTGATGGGCTTCCCTTTGTGGGTAAGCCAACCTTTCTCTCTGGCTGCCCTTAGCATTTTATCCTTGATTTCGACCCTGGTGAATCTGACAATAATGTGCCTTGGGGTTGTACTTCTTAAGGAATGTCTTTGTGGTGTTCTCTATATTCCCTGGATTTGAATGTTGGCCTGCCTTGCTAGGTTGGGCAAGTTCTCCTGGATAATATCCTGAAGAGTGTTTTCGAGCTGGGTTTAATTCTCCCTGTCATATTCAGGTATACTGATCAAATGTAGATTAGGTCTTTTCACATAATCTCATATTTCTTGGAGGCTTTGTTCATTTCTTTTCACTTTCTTTTTTCTCTAATCTTGCCTTCTCATTTTATTTCATTGAGTTGATCTTCAGTCTCTGAAATCCTTTCTTCTGCTTGATTGATGTGGCTATTGAAACTTGTGTATGCTTCTTGAAGTTCTCATTGCTGTGTTTTTCAGCTCCATCAAGTCATTTATGTTCTCCTCTAAGCTAGTTATATTAGTTAGCATTTTTTCTAATCTATTTCCAAGGTTCATAGTTTCTTTGCATTGGGTTAAAACATGCTCCTTTAACTCAGAGAAGTGT
Organism: Cacajao melanocephalus; assembly: GCA_963573385.1. Taxonomy (NCBI): domain Eukaryota; kingdom Metazoa; phylum Chordata; class Mammalia; order Primates; family Pitheciidae; genus Cacajao; species Cacajao melanocephalus. Next base: position 126,797 of record CAUYLG010062175.1, read on the forward strand.
GTTATTACCCACCTTCTGAACCCTGTTTCTGTCAATTTGTTGAATTCATTGTCCATCCAGTTTTGCTCCCTTGCTGGTCATAATTAAAAGAACTAGAGGAGCAAGATCAAACAAATTCAAAACCTAGCAAAAAGAAAAATAACTAGGATCAGAGCAGAACTGAAGAAGATAAAGACAGAAAAAAACCCTTCAAAAATCAGTGAATCCAGGAGCTGGTTTTTTTTTTAAAGATCAACAAAATTGATAGACCACTATCCATACTAATAAAAAAGAAAAGAGATAAGAATTGAATAGATGCAATACAAAATGATAAAGGGGATATCACCACGAGTTCCACAGAAATACAAACTACCATCAGAGATTACCACAATCACCTCCATGCACATAAACCAGTAAATCTAGAAGAAATGGATAAATTTCAGGACACTTACACTCTCTCAAGACAAAACCAGGAAGAAGTTGAATCCCTGACTAGAACAATAACAAGGTCTGAAGTTGAGGAAGCAATTAATAGCCTACCAACCAGAAAAAGTCGAGGACCAGACGGGTTCACAGCCGAATTCTACCAGACATACAAAGAGGAGCTGGTACCGTTTCTTCTGAAACTCTTCCAAACAATACAAAAAGAGGGAATCCTCCTTACCTCATTTTATGAGACTAATATCATCCTGATACCAAAACCTGACAGAGAAATAACTAAAAAGAAAATTTCAGGACAACATCCATGATGAGCATAGATGCAAAGATCTTCAATAAAATACTGGCAAACTGAATTCAACAGCACAACAAAGAGATTATCCATCGTGATCAAGATGGCTTTATTCCAGGGATGCAAGGCTGGTTTAACGTATGCAAATCTATAAACATAATCCATCACATAAATTGAACCAAAGACAAAAACCACATGATTATCTCAATAGATGCAGAGAAGGCCTTCAACAAAATTCAACAGCCCTTTATGCTAGAAACTCTCAATGAACTAGGTATCGATGGAACATATCCCAAAATAATAAAAGCTATTTATACAAACACACAGCCAATATCATACTGAATGGGCAAAAACTGGAAGCATTCGCTTTGAAAACTGGCATGAGACAAGGGTGCCCTTTCACCATTCCTATTCAATATAGTATTGGAAGTTCTGACCAGAGAAATAAGCAAAAAATTAATTAATTAATTAATTAATTAATGATATTCAATTAGGAAAACAAGAAGTCAAATTGTCTCTATTTGCAGATGACATGATTGGATATTTAGAAGACCCCATTGACTCAGCCCAAAATCTCCTTAAGATGATAAGCAACTTTAGCAAAGTCTTAGGATACAAAATCAATGTGGGAAACTCACAAGCATTCCTATACACCAATAACAAACAAAAGGCCAAATCATGAGTGATCTCCCATTCATAATTGCTACAAAGAGAATATAATACTTAGGAATACAACCAACAAGGGATGTGAAGGACCTCTTCAAGGAGAACTACCAAACCACTGGTCAAGGAAATAAAAGAGGATACAAACAGCTGGAAAAACATTCCATGCTCATGGTTAGGAAGAATCAATATCGTGCAACGGCCATGCTGCCCAAAGTAATTTATAGAGTCAATGCAATCCCCATCAAGCTACCATTGACTTTCTTAACAGAACTGGAAAAAGACACCTTAAATTTCATATGGAACCAAAAAAGAAGCCACATAGCCAAGACGATCCTAAGGAAAAAAAAAAAAAAAAAAAAAAAGAAAAGCTGGAGGCCTCACACTACCTGACTTCAAATTATGCAACAAGGTTACAGTAATAAAAACAGCATGGTACTAATACCAAGACAGAGATAAAGACCAATAGAACAGAATAGAGGCCTCAGAAGTAATGCCACACATCTACAACCATCTGATCTCTGACAAACCTGACCAAATCCTTTAACAAGGATTCCCTGTTAAATAAACGGTATTGGGAAAACTGGGTAGCCATGCACAGAAAGCTGAAACTGGATCCCTTCCTAACACCTTATACAAAAATCAACTCCATATAGATTGAAGATTTAAATATAAGACCTAACACCATAAAAACCCAAGAAGAAAACCTAGGCAGTACCATTGAGGACATAGGTATAGGCAAGGACTTCATGACTAAAGCGCCAAAAGCAATGGCAACAAAAGCCAAAATTGACAAATGGGATCTAGCTAAACTCAAGAGCTTCTACACAGCAAAAGAAACAGTCATTAGGTTGAACCAGCAACCAAAATAATTGGAAAAAAATTTTTGCAATCTACCCATCTGATAAAGTTCTAGTATCAAGAATCTACAAATAACTAAAACAGATTTTCAAGAAAAAAACAAACAACACTATCAAAAAGTGGGCAAGGATATGAACAGAAACTTTTCAAAAGAAGATATTTATGCAGCTGAAAAACATATGAAAAAATGCTCATTATCATTGGTCATTAGAGAAATGCAAATCAAAACCACATTGAGATACCATCTGATGCCATTTAGAATGGCAATCATTAAAATATCAGGCGACATGGGATTCTGGAGAGGATGTGGAGAAATAGGAATACTTTTACACTGTTGGTGGGAGTGTTAATTAGTTCAAACATTGTGGAAGACAGTGTAGCAATTTCTCAAGGATCTAGAAATAGAAATATCATTTGACCTAGCAGTCCCATTACTGGGTATATACCCAAAGGATTATAAATTGTTCTATTATAAAGATACATACACAAGAATGTTCACTGTGGCACTGTTTACAATAGAAAAGACTTGGAACCAGCCCAAATACCCTCCATCAATAATAGACTGGATAAAGAAAATATGGCACATACACAATGGAGTACTATGCAGCCACAAAAAAGGATGAGTTCATGTCCTTTGCAGGGATATGGATGAAACTGGAAACCATAATTCTCAGCAAACTGACACAAGAATAGAAAACCAAACACCGCATATTCTCACTTGTAAGTGGGTGTTGAACAATGAGGACACATGGACACAGGGAGGGGAACATCACACACCATGGCCTGTTGGAGGGTGGGGGGACTTTGGGGGGGACAGTAGGGTATTAGGGAGGGATAACATTAGGAGAAATACCTAATGTAGGTGACAGGGGGATGGATACAGCAAACCATCATGGTATGTGTGTATCTATGTAACAATCCTGCACAATCTGCACATGTACCTCAGAACTTAAAGTATAATTTAAAAAAATGCTCTAAGCATCATTGAGAAAAGATCCATATACAGATGAATCATAGTCAAATTGTTGAACCTCCCACATAAAAGAAAAATCTTAGAAACAACAAGAAAAAAGAGTAACGAAAAGAAATCATACTAATATTAAAAGTTCTTTCTTACCACTCCTCATCAGAAACAATAGAGCCCAGAAGGCAATGGATTATATATTGAAAGTATTGGCAGAAAAATAATAGTCAATCAAAAACCCTCTATCCAAGAAAATGCCTTTCGAAAAATGAAGGAAAAATAAGATAATTTCTAGAAGAACAAATACAGAGCATTATTTTGCAAGCAGACCTACTTCACAAGAAATTCCAAAGGTATTTCTTTGAGCTGAAAGGAAGTGACCCCCAAACAGTAATTCTAATCTACGTAATTTAGGAAGAGTTAACCATAAAAGATGGCATAATAACATATTTTTTACCTTCTATTTTAGAAATGGACAATCACTTTGTAAAATAGTTTGACAGTTTCTCAAAATATTAAAATTCAATTACTGTATGTCTGAATGATTCCAAGTATCTATCCAAAAGCATTGAAAATGCATATATATAAAACCCATACAAAAATATTCAGAGTGCCATCATTCATAATGGCCAAATAGTGGAAACTATTCAATTGTCTAAAATGAAAGAGTGAAAAAATTTGGTGTATTCATACAATGGAATACATTCAAAAATAAAAAGAATAAAGTACTGATATTAACTACAACATGAATGAATTTCTAAAACATACTACATAAATGAAATATGTCAGGCACCAAAAACTACATATTGTATAATTTCATTTGCATGAAATATCTAGAATAGGTCACTATATAGAAAGACAAAGTAGATTAATGTTAGTGTAGGGGTATTAGGGAAGAATAGGAAGAAACTTTATTTTGAGGGCACAGAAATTGTTTTAAAATTGGTGTTGATTGTTCCATAACTGTAAATACATTTAAAAACATTTACTTTTCAAAATTTAATAAATGAAATGAAAATTTCACCTCAGAGCCTCAAGAGTAGATATGAGCTGGCAGAAGAAATAGTGATCCTGATTTTATCTACCCCTACACTAATATTGATCTACTCTCTCTTTTTATATAGTTTTTATTTAATATAAATAAAATTTAATAAATTTTGAAAATTAAACACTGAAAATTGATATTTTTATGATATTGATACTAAACTTCAATAAGTCTATCTTCTAAAAAGTTAAAAATTTAAAAATCCAGTTTAAAAAATGTACAAAATAATCCAAGGACTAAATAAAAATATAAATTAATATAGGGATTTTGAATCAATCATTAGATATAGCAATATTCCTTTTACCTCTGTAGTAGTATTTCAGGATAATATTTAACTATGTTAAGTTTAGTTTAGTTTTATTCTGTTTTTCTTTATTAATCTGGAGGCTTACATTCTTAAGCACTGAAGAAATTTTCTTCATTATTCATTAAATAATCTTCTCCTCTCTGTAAAGTACTATACCCTGTGTTCCTGCTCTAAACATGTACTATTTGCTTTCTTGCTTACTTTGTCTTTATACTTTTGTGTTACTGATTTTCCTTTGTATTTCCATATTGGTTTTTAGGAGATTAATCTTGTTTACTTTGTGTTTCTGAACTAAATGACTTTGATCTTATTTATGGACAAAACACTTTTTTACATTTTTTTTTCTGCATATACTAATCAGAAATTTCTAAATATAACTCTGTTTCTGGCTTTATTTCTTTAATTTTTCTCCCATCATTTTATCTTGTTTTGGTTTTATGTTCTTTTTTTCCTTTGTAATATTTTCCTCAAAGTCTTCTCAACTGTGACTGTATATTCCTATTGAAGAGAAGAATTTCAGAAATCTGACTGGGACTTCCGGTTTTTAAGTTTACCTCCTCTGGTAGGATTTTCTTCTTTATTTATGCATGTGTGCCTGCCTGAGTAACTGAATTTTATCCTAAAGTTTTTAAATTGCCAAAATATGATGACCTTTTGCTGGGTTCATTTAATCTATCTGATGTTGGTAGGACAGGCATATGTGACTGAGAATTCTGTTTTACAGATAGTAAGGCTTCACAACCTTTTCAAACACATCACCAGACTACCTATTAATCTACTTTCTGTCACTTACACTAGAATTTATTTAAAGTGATCATGCAGTATATGCCTTTAATTATTTTGATAGTGGTATATTTCATGCAACTTTATTATATTGAGATTAATTCATGCTATAGGCAAATATACATAACACTTTGCTTTCTGTTGTTTCAATATTTCATTCTATTTTATTTTACCATTACATAGATATGCTACAATTTGTTTAGCTCTTCACCAGTTGACGGGAATTTTGATTTTTTCAAGTCTGGCTATAACAGTAAACTGTTATAATTACTACATGCCAGTCTCTGTGTGGGCATATGCTATCATTTCTCTTGGGTAAATACTAAAAACAGAAAGTCTGGATCATATGATAGTTGTATGTTTTCCAAAGTGGTTGTACCAATTTACATTTTCACTAGCAGTGTTTGAGAGTCCAGTTCCTCTGCATCCTTGCCAATACTATTTATAATCAGTATTTTGTCATTCTAATAGGAATGTAGCTATATTTCACTGTAGCTTAATTTGCATTTACCTAATGACTAATAATGTTTAGCATTTTTTCATGTATTTACCATCTGTATATCTCTATTGGTGAAGTATTTATTCAAATATTTTGCTGTTTTTTATTTAAATTGGGTTGTTTTCCTATTATTGAGTTTTGAGAATTCTTTATATATTCTAGACTCAATTCGTTTATTAGATGTATGATTTGAAAATATTTGTCTCTTAGTACATGGCTTTCTTTTTCAAGTTTTAAATATTTTTAAATGAGCAATAGTTTTTCATTTTGATGAATTTTAATTTATCAATTTAACCTTTTATTAATCGTACTTTTAGTGCTTTATCTTACAATTATATGCTCTGTCTTAAAAAATATATATTTCTGTGTTTTTTAAACAAAAATTGTGAAGGTTCTGAGGTTTTAGCCTCCTTTTGAGCTAATAAATTGGCCACTACACTGTTCTACACGCTCGCAGAAGATGAAAGATTTCCAGATCAGAAACAAATGACTTTTTTATTCATTGCACAGAAGATAGCAGGAGTTTTAGTTCTCCCAGCTATCTAAGCCCCAGATAGGCAAAGTGGAGTTAAGGTTACCAGGACAATGGACATAGAGTGGGTAGGATTTGTTTATTCATGTGGTAGGATTTATTTATTTATTTTTGTATACATGCCTGCCTGAGTATCTAACTGTTACCCTGAAATCTCTAAATTGCCAAAATTTATGTCCTTTTCCTGGGTTCCTTTAATCTACCTGATGTTGGTAGGATAGGCATAGTTGACTAGGAGTTCTGTTTTAAAGATGACGCTACAGCTCAGAGACCCTAACCTGGAACCCTGATATTTTTATCAGCCTCTCTTTATATTTACCCCCTTCTCAATGACCTGGAGACTCTCCCAAATTAATAAGCTTGGGTAGCAGGAAGGCTCCACATGTTTCCTGTGCCTCAGAATCTTGTAAACTACTTATATGTATACACACACACACACACACACACACATATATATATACACTATGTGTATATATAAGTTCTATTGCTTTTTGGTTATTTTAGGTATTTTTTAATCTTTTTCTATCTTGGCCAAAAGTGTACTGGGCTTTTTCCAAGATTGTGGATATATATATATATATATATATATATATATATATATTCACAACATATATATCCACAATCTTGGAAACAAATATGTGCACCATGGCATGAAAGATATGTGTGCACCATGCACCATGGCATGAATGATATCACTTTGAATAGATCAGTCATGCCATGGTGCAGTGACTCATTCCTGTAATCTCAGTGCTTTGGGATGCTGAGAGGGTATAATCACTTGAGCTCAGGAGTTTGAGGATGCCGTGAACTCTGACTATGAGTTGGAGGCTGCAGTGAGCTATGAGCATCCCACTGCACTTCAGCCTGGGCAACAGAGCAATACCTTACTGCCCTTCCGCCCCCCCCAAAAAAACACAATAAACCAAAGTGATATTGTTCAATGTGTATGTGTATGTATGTGTGTGTATTGAGTGTATGTGAGTGCATTTATGTGCATGTAATTCAGCTGCTTTTAGTTAGTCCCATGAAAATATCTGCTGTACATATGCATAACTTTTGTGTGCTGGAATTTTTAAGAAACTTGTCAGTTATATTTGTTGTGGCTTTATCTTATTTAGTCCAACAGAAGTTAGCAGGTATATAATAAGTGGTTGTGATGTACTTTAATGCCGTCTCCTCACAGTATTGACATATAATGAGCTGTGGTAAATTGTAATCAAAGTTTCTTTGACCTTCCTGTTTGATTCATACAGAATCTCTTTTCTTTTTGATTCATACAGAATCTCTTTAAATGATGGTAAAACAAGCTTTTCTGTGTCATAAATTTAGTCAAATCAGTTATCTATAACCATACTGATCAAGGGACCCAAGTTTTTAAACTAAATTTAACAATTTACCAGATAAATAAGTTTTGCTTTCTGTTATAAAGCATCAGAAAGTACAATTTATGTTATTATACTATATCAAATAATAATATAAAATGCTATGTCATTTTTAAGGTTTGTAAGAGTGAAGTAATACCTTTTGTGACTAAGAGATGTGTTAGATTTAATTTAAAATGATTATTCTACACTATTTCACAATTTATAGAGAATCATGAAACACTATTCTCTGTTTATAAAGTAGATTTCATGGTCACAATTAATCAGAATACTATTTAGTTGTTCATTTTAGATCCCATTGTATTTTACATTTCTAGTATATTTTGCATAAATTGTTATTGACCATATAGATAGGGAAAAACAGTATCAACTAACAAATTGTGTATATGAGATCTATGAAAACTAACCAATAACACGGTGCATGATTAAGTGAAACAGTGATCAAGGATTTAACTCAAAGGTAGAAGATTATTTCACAATGTAGGTTAATTTATTGTCTACCTCTTACTATATCCCTGTCTAGCTCAGTCTTAAACTGTTGATTCATTGAAGTGATGAAACAATTAAAAAAAACTGCTAGCCACAATGTGTTACTTCTTCATATTATCTTTCACTTAAATATCAAGTATATACAATTTTACCTGTCATTTTTTAAAAATGGCATGTTAATTATTTCAATTTTATTTGCAAACTTTCAGTAATATTAAGATTGTTAAAAACTTTTGAACTACTTAACATACCAAACCACTGAAGGTTTAGAGAAAGGGAAGGAAATTCATTTTAACCATTAAGGCTGCTTCCAACATTTCCATTCCATTTAATGGTGTATTATAATTAGGAGAGAAATCACAGAAAGCTGAGGGGGAAAGAGTAAGCATAAATGGAGAAAACATAGAATTGGAATCTGACAGACCAAACCCTTCCCCAATCTAGCAGAGAGTAATTGTTTTGAACACCATCAATAAAGTATGTCATATTATGTTTCTACATTATAGTGATTTAAAAAAGAGGCAGTGAGAGTTACAAGGATGTGCATGTGTCTAACTCAGCAAAGTGTATCCTGCTTGTCTAAAAACTCAGGATTGCACCTATATCTGCTTGTTTAACACACAGGTGTTGCAGTTTATATTTACAAGACTATCTGCCAGCCTGAAGACCCTTTGTTGTAAAGAGTGTAAGCCATTGTCATTACAGGCAAATAAAATCCAAAGAAAGCTGTTCCCTAATCCTTCTCACTTCCATCTGTTTGGTTGCTATTTCTCAGGTGTAATTTAGACAGGCAGATGTGCAATCTGGGAACCTATCCAAACTCACTTTATGTACATCCTTTTTAAGAAAAGAGAAACATTCAATATTGTCTTCAGAAAACAGTTCTGTCTCTGCCAGTGTTCCCTCCAATGGTTATATTTTAGTCTCTGATCAAAATGTGGAAGAAGTGTGGGTCTTGAGGTCTTTATATTGATCTTCTGTTTCCTCAGCCCCTTTTGTCACAGGAGACAGTGCTGTCAGTGCCTTCTGTCTCTTGTGCTTCCTCCAGAGAAAGTTCTTCACTTATGATTGTGGGTCTCCTCTGCCTGACAGCAAAGGACCAGAGGAAACCTGAATAAATTTTCCTTAATATGTCCCTTCAGCTAGCCCAAATGTAAAGAGAGTCATATCCTTTGCAAACTGACATAATAGAAAAGTTTAGGGCTTTTCTAGTAACCAATCACAACTGAATCTGCAGAATCATTGAAAAACTGAAGTCAATCATTAAAATCCTCAGTATGGAGGATGTGTGAAAAAAGGGTGATAGACAAGACAGATTAACTCTACTATTATTTCTGACCTATGGTTTTAATCAGGATAGGCTAGGTTATGCTATGATAATTAAATTCACCCTGAGACCTTGAGTACTCCAAAAGACATCAGCCCAGAATAATGCATGTGTCCTTACAATGAACTGGTCAGAACTGGTCATATGACATTTAACAGGAGGTTGGAAATGAAAAGTATAATTTTATGTAAGGAGAGTCAAACTAAATGTGCTCAGATGTTAGCTGTCTTTATCACACTAACTACATTTTATTAAATTCAAATTGTTTCTCATTTGTTATGAGTTCTTGTAAGGAAAAAAAAAGTTTTTTGCCTTTATTTCTGGAGATGTACAGAATCCAAATTTAGATACATTTTTCTTAGTTGGTAGAACATGCTGTGAGCCCAATAGCTATTGCACTTTCACTTAAAAAATTTCTGTGTCTAGACAAAGTGAGTAAATATTAAGTTCTTTCAATTATGAAATAAGTAGTTTCATTTTCAAAGGACACTGCCATCACTGACTTAGTGATGCCTGACTTACTGAAAATAATGGCAGGGCCATGTTTGGAGAGGTCAATTGGATGCATGAAAATGTGGTGGCAGATGGTGACATAGTGTGTGGGAGATAGAGTGGTGTGAGGGGGAATACACAAATAGAAATAAAAAGATTAACTACAGGTGACAGCTGCTGGTGAGGGAGTTGACAGATTTTTTTCTGGTGTCCAAAACTTTCACCACACTTATTTTAGAAATAGAAAAATGTGAAACCAATGTTGGCACTTTAGAGCTGCTTTGCCATTACCAAGAGGCCTTGCATTATTGTCAACAGTATAGTAAGACAAGCATTGATCCTTGAAAGTAATTGACAATTCTGTAGAACTACTGCAAACCAAGTGCTCTTGTCTCCTTTGCTTTCGTTTCTTTAAATAATTATTGAAAAGAAAACTCAATGTATCAACAGGAAAGAAGAAATCCCAAAAGTTTTGCATTTAAGGCACTCTTATAATAATTATTATCTATTTATATATAGTATGAGTTTTCTTGAATGTTGTTATAATTGATATCATTTAATAGCAACAATATGATTTATTGTATCAATATTTATAAATCACCCTAGAACAGTACCTGACATATAGTAGACATAAGTGTCCATTAAATTTACACAATTTAATAAAATATTTGTTAGTTAACATTATCTTTCTCAGAATATAAGCAACCATGTAGACCTACCAGATGAAATACAAAGGGATTTTTCATAAATATTTGCTGTTTATGATAAAGCTCTAAAATTTTTGGAAAATAACTTGGGTCAACAAGATTACATAAGTTAAAAAGGCCTTAATGCAGGTATGCAATGTAAAGTACCAGTAATATCTTCCAGAAGGAAATCAGAAAGGGGATATAAACAGAATAAGGTGACAACGATAGCTAAAATGATTTAAGATTTCCCGTTTTTTTTTTTTTAAATGTGGTGTAGAATCTTTTTTTTTATTTTTTATTTTATTTTATTTTTTTTAATTTATTTATTTTTTATTTTTTTTTAATTTTTATTGTATTTTATGTTTTGGGGTACATGTGAAGAACATGCAAGATTGTTGCATAGGTACACACGTGGCAGAGCACTACACACAGGTGTAGAATCTTTAATGGGCAGAAAGCTTTTTTTGGATTTCCTGGGAGAAAGAAAACAAAGAGATACAGCTTAAATAACTGACAATAGAATAGTTATTAAGAAAATATGAGACGTTTATTTCCTTGAACACAGAAATGCCTGGACAGTTCTTCCACTCGGTATACATCTTGTTAACTCCTGAGGGAGAGGATGGCTAGGAAATGAAATTTGTAAAAAGTTATAAAATGAAAGAGGTTGCATTTGAGGTGATTGATCAGTTTTGTGAATTAAAGTATCCTAAAATGTTTGAGTATTGCTATGTATTCTAATACAATAAATACAGGTTCAAATGACAATGGCATTTTTACTTAAGAATTTCACTGAAGTTTTGTAGAAAAGTATTGTTCCTTAGGAGCAGGGAATAAGATTTTGATATTAATTACAATAAATTAAGGTGACACATAAAATAGTTACATAAATAGAAGTTTCAGAGATCAGTGGATTCAATTTTATCAATGACTGTACTACATCTTGGGTCAATGTAAATGCTACAAAGTGTGATTGGATTAGAGAGAAATAAAAACACATATTTATTCCTTCAATATGATGTCCACTGTTTATCTTTCTCAGAGACTAATTCATTGGTCTATGCCTGCTTTGTACAGTGAAGTGCACATTGGAGATCATCAATATAGTAGATGTCTAAATCTCTGATACTTTTCTTTTGCAGTAGTATGATCCAAACTACTACTTTTGTAATCATAGTACTTCAAAGTCATTACAATTTCTTTTGCAGTGTTCCATTTTCCACAGATAGCCCTCTTTTATATTATTGTGCCTTACATGTAGGTAATCTGGTATGGTTCCACTGAGTATACAATAGCAACAAAGATAAATTATTTCCTTAGGGACTGTTAGATTAAATATCCACTTACTGAACAGAATAATCTTACATCTGAGTTCTTAAAGAGTATCATATTTTGGAGAAATACTGTTTAACTTCATACTGAGAAGCAGCAGGTATCATGTACAAAGCTCTCTGAGATAAGTTAAGTCACCGTTTTTTACAAATTTTTTTATGATATATTTTACAATTCCAGTTACCATTATTGTAATTAAATAATCATTGGAAGCCTCTATTAAGCATTGAATACCCTCACTGAATTGTAAGCTTCACTGAGCATTTCTCTCTTATTAAATACTCCATCCTTATTACCTAGCATATTGTTTATCATCTCAGTTTCCACATATGAATAATAGGATATAATATAATATAATACACTTTATTGGGAAACAACATGAGTTTGTAGTAAAGTACATGAATTTTTGAATCAGACAAACCTAATTTGTGTCTTAGATATGGCAAATAGCAAGCATGTGAATGTAGAATCTAGACTCTCCAGTAAAAAAAAAGAAAAATACAGCTATTATTTTATTTATTCCAGAATATTTTGTTTTGGGAGGTTCTTTTTCATGGATTCCATTTATTATAGATACAAGTTTATCTATTCCAATATATCAGTATTTTAGAGTTGTTCATTCCTTGATTTCCTTTCTGAGTGTGGATCATGTTCTTAAATTTTTGATATGTCTTTTAGACATTTTGAATTATATATCAGATATTATCGGTAATAATTTTATAGACTCTAGATCCTGTCATTTTTCTCTGAGGAGTATTAGGGTTTTGTTTGTTTTAACTGACAGTTATCTTGACTGAACTGAAACTCCAAATTTTATCTTGTATGTAAGATGCAGCCATTGAAATCAATGTTCTGTTCAATATAATTTGTTAGCCTGCTTGAAGTTTGCCCAGATTCATTCATAGAGCAGGGATCTGTGAGAGAGTTGGGAAAAGTTTACATGCAGAATGTGGAATCACTTCCCTATGACTTTTTTCATTGTAAAATTCCACTCCTCTCATTCCAGCTGTTATGGTACCCTGATATCTGTCCTCTAATTCCCAAAGTCATCAAGTTTGTCAATTCTATCTAAGTTCTAGCTGCCTGTCATAGGTACTCACTGGAGACTTCCCTCAGGCAAAAATTGATAAAAAATAGGAAATTCACTTAGGGTCATTCCTTTCTTCCCAATGTTGGCCCTTAGCCAGGTTCTGCTGGTTTTAGGTTACACTTATTGCCATCAGATAGTGTATTTTTATATTTTGTTTTAGAGTTCATAATTGTAACATGCAGAAGAGCTAAACAACTAAATATACCACCATTACCAAAAGTCTAAACCTACCCTAGACTCTCTAAAAATTGTTTTTTATATAAGTTATATATAAGTTGTAGAAATTAGTTATTTAAAACATGTATATATATAAACAATTCCTTAGCACTATATGAGAACACTAATGACTGGCATATAATGAGTGGTCAATATGAAGTAACAACAATTATAATAATTAAGTCGCTGAGGATTAAATTAGGAAATATAACCTACTTCAAAATAGTGAAGTATTATATTCTCACTATTCATTCTCACAGGATGAATTAATTTCATGAATATTTGGACAATAAAGATAACATTAAATTTAAAATTATATTACTAGTCAAGACAGTTAATTTCTTTCAGAAGTTAAACCAATTCAGATATAAGCCTAGCTAGTGTACATATTGTGTCCATAAAGCATTTTCCTTAATCAAAAAACCCAGTACATCAATCAGAATAGATTTTTAACTTAAAAGCTTTGGCATAGTTGGGTAGCAAGTATCATCTTTGTTTCTTTATATTAACAAAACCGAAGCCTAGATTTTAAGCAGTTTATCAAAACTATATAGAAAATATTTACATCAGTCAGTTGAAAATTTGAATAAGCATTATAAACTTCCCATTCTCTCTGTGATCTGACCTCTATTTTTTCTCTTTAAATACAATTTCAGATTCTAGGAAGCAGTATTCTGTTATTTTTTCTGCACTCAGAAGATGCTGATGATTTTGTATGTTGTATTTGCAAAGCATTTTCTATTTACAATGTAACTTAATTCTTATAATGCCATTGTGAAGAAGTCTTCCCACCTGTGTATATCTTCATTGTGCTAATGGGAATTATCATCTCAGTCCCTCAGCATTTACTTCTGTCACTGGGAATAATGAATACACATAACAAAACCAGAAATTGCACATAATGACATGCTTAAATATGAAATAATTAGTAGCATTATAGTCATCCTGACTCCAGTTACTGAATTTACCTTGTGAAAAATATAGAACAGTGTTAGACAGAAATCATTTGACAAGAAATTAGCAATGCTGATTTTTACACACCTGTCTTATATTTCAAAACAAGTTAAGAATAAAGGAAAAAGATGGAAAATTGTTTCACATCTGGAGAAATTTTCTGGGATTTACTCTTATTTTAAATTTGTTTTGGGTATTTATTGACCACTCTTAAGACATTATATTTATTTCTCTCTATAAAAATGCAGTCTTGTTAGACAGTAGTTAAAACCTTTTGGGACTTTTTAAAAGTATAGTTTCCAAAATTGTTCATATTTATGTTGTACAATGTAGTGTTTTGCTACATGTATACATCACAAAATGATTGACTCAAGATAATTAACATATCCATCACTTCAAATTCCCTTTATTTTGGTGAGAATATTTAACATATACTCTCTTACCAATTATTAGTATACAATACATAGTTGTTACTGTACAATACACATCCAGCATTGATCACTACTAATTAAAAATTGGTATGTCTTAATCAAAAGTTCACCATTCCCTTTCCCACGTGACCTTTGCCAATCATGATTTTACTGTCTGTTTTTTGGGGTTTGACATTTTTATATTCCACTTATAAGTGAGATAATGCAGTATCTGTCTTTCTGTTTCTGGTTTCATTTACTTAGCATAATGTTCCCCTCTTTCATCCATGTAGTCACAAATAACAGGATGTCTTTTTGGGGGAGCTGAATAGTATTTCATTTTGGGTGTATATGTGTGCATGTGCATGTATATTGTTAACTCCAAATATCTGAGATAGGTCTCAGTCAATTTAGGAAGTTTATTATGCCAAAGTTAAGGGTATGTGCCTGTGACACAGCCTCAGGAGGTCCTGTCAACCAGTACTTAAGGTAGTCCGAGTACAGCTTGGTTTTATATATTTTAGGAAGATGTGAAGCATCAATCAATATATACAAGATGAGCATTCATTTGGTCCAGAGAGCTGGGACAACTGGAAGCAACGGCAGGAGGAAAATTCAAAGTGGGGAGGAGGCTTCCAGGTCATAGGTAGATAAGAGACAAATGGTTGCATTCTTTTGAGCTTCTGATTAGCTTTTCCAAAGGAGGCAATGAGGTATGCATTTGTCTCAGTGAGCAGAGGGATGACTTTGAATAGGACAAGAGGCAGGTTTACCCTAAGCAGTTTCCAGCTTGACTTTTTCCTTCAGCTTAGTAGTTTGGGGGCTCCAAGATTTATTTTACTTTCTGTAAATATAGTTCTCTCTCTCTTTATATATATATATATATAAAGAAAAAAGAAAATATATATATATGTATATGTATATATATATGTGTGTGTGTGTATGTGTGTGTGTATGTATATATATATATATATATGTATATATATGTATATATATATATGTATATATATGTATATATATATATATATGTATATATATATATATATAGAAAAAAAAATCTTGGAGCCCCCAAACTACTAAACTAAAGGAAATATTTACTTTTTAGAAATTTATATATTTCTGCTATGTTATCCCATTTGTTGGTGTACATTATTCACAGTAATCTCTTATGATCCTTTGTAGTTCTGTGATATCAAAAATATATATATGTATGTGTATTACATTGACATATGGAATATATATATATATATATACACATATATATATACAACACATTCCTGACCAACTAATGAATAAAAGTTGTCACTTTACTCTGTTGACTGTTTCTGGTATCATTGAGTAGTTTCTCTGTGTTTTATTATAGTCCACTAAGTTTACCTAACAATAATTATTTTGAATTGTAAGGAAATTAATAATTCTCCATTTCTTGGGATTAGTTACTGAAAATTTATTGTGTTCCTTTGATCCATTGGTGATTCAGGAGCGTGTTGCTTTATTTTCACATACTTGTGATTTTTTCAAAATTCTTCCTGCTATCAATTTCTAATTTCATACCATTGTAGTTAAAAAAAGATATTTGATATGATTTTATTAATTTACTTAATGTTTTATGTTTTCTTTTATCATATACAATATATTTTAATGCAGATTACTATATATAGCCAGTCTTTTCAACTGAGCATTATTCCATAAGCTTTTTCCAGGTTATCATGTCGTCTTCATAACTGTGGTTTTGTAATATTTCCAGTGGCTTCATAATGTGAAGTGGACTGACCTTTCACCCTTCTTGAACTTTTAGATTCTTCTGATTTTCTGCTATGAAAAATAATGCTGTCTGAGTGCAGTGGCTCATGCCTGTAATCCCAACACTTGGAAGGCTGAGGCAGGCCGATCACCTGAAATCAGGAGTTTGAGACTAGCCTGACCAACATGGTGAAACCCTGTTTATACTAAAAATACAAAAGTTAGGCAGGCATGGTGGCAGGTGCCTATAATCCCTGCTACTTGGGAGGCTGAGGCAGGAGAATTGCTTAACCTGGGAGGTGAAGGAGCTGAGATCACATGACTATACTCTAGCCTGGGCAACAGAGCAAGACTCCATCTCAGAATAATAACAATACAGTGAATAATTTTGTGTATATTTTCTATACTAAAGATAATTTTTCTGGAATTGATTCACCTGGATAATTTTAATTTATTATTATTGCTATTATCTTTTTAACTTTTATTTTAGATTGAAGGGTATATGTGCTGGTTTGTTATAAGGTAAACTGTGTCAATGAGGGTGTGATGTACAGATTATTTTATTGCTCAAGTAATTAACATCATACCCAATAGGTAATTCTTTTTTTATTTTCTCCCTTTTCCTACCCTTCACCTTCAAGTAGGCCCCAGTGTCTGTTGTTTCCCTTTTTTTGTTTATGTGTTCTCATTGTTTAGCTCCTATTTGTAAGTGAGCACATGTGGTATATGGATTTCTGTTCTTGCATTCATTGTTTTAGGATAATGACCTTCAGCTCCATCATGTTGCTGCAAAGAACATGATTTAGTTCTTTTTATGGCTGCATAGTATTCTATGGTTTATGTCTACCACATTCTCTTTATACAGTCTAGCACTGATGAGCATTAAGATTGATTTTATGACATTGCTACTGTGAATAGTGCTGCAATGAATATACACATGCATGTGTCTTTATGGTAGAGTGATTTATATTATTTTGGGATATATCCAATAACGGGATAGCTGGGTCAAATGGTAATTCTGTTTCAAGTTCTTTGAAGAATCATCACACTTTCCAAAATTGCTGAACAATTTTACATTTTCACAAATAGTGTATAAGCATTCTGTTTTATTTGCAATCTGGCCAGCATCTGTTATTTATTTATTTATTTTGCTTTTTAGTAATACCCATTCTGAATAGTGTGAGATAATATCTCATTGTCGTTTTGAATTGCATTTCTCTAATGGTTAGTAATTGAGTACTTTTTCATGTTTGTTGGCCATATCTTCTTTTCAAAGTGTCTACTCATGCCCTTTGCTCACTTTTTAATGGAGTTGTTTTTGCTTGTAAATTCATTTAAGTTCCTTACAGAGTCTGGATACAGAGTCAACCTTTGTTGAATACATAGTTTGCAAATATTTTGTCCCATTCTGAAAGTTTTCTGTTTACTCTGTGATGGTTTTCTTTGCTATGTAAAGCTATAGTTTAATTAGATCCTATTTGTCAACTTTTGTTTAGTTGCGATTGATTTTGGCATCTTCATCATGAAATTTTTGCCAGTTCCTAGGTTCATTATGGAATTTCCTAGGTTATTTTCCAGGGTTTTTATAATTTTAGGTTTTACATTTAAGTCTTTAATGCATCTTGAGTTGCTTTATGTATATGCATAAGGAAGGAGTTCAATTTCAATTTCCTGCATATGGCTAGCCAGTTATCCCAGTGCCATTTAGTGAATAGGGATCCTATCCCCATGGTTTTATTTATTTATTTATTTATTTTTGGTCAGGTTTGTCAAATATCAGATGTTTTTAGGTATGCAGCATTATTTTGGGGCTCTCTATTCTGTTCCATTGGTTTCTGTGTCTGCTTTTTTACCAGTGCCATTCTGTTTTGGTCATTGCAGCCTTGGAATATAGTTTTAAATTGGTAATGTGATGCCTCCAGATTTGTTCTTTTTGCTTAGGATTGTGTTGGATATTCAGGCTACATTTTTTTTTTGTTTGTTTTATATGAATTTTAAAATAGATTTTTCTAATTCTGTGAAGAAGGTAGGTGGTAGTTTGATAGGAATAACAATGAATCTGTAAATTGCTTTGGGAAATATGGCCATTTTTAGCAATAATGACCCTTTCTATCCATAAGTATGGAGTGTTTTTCCTTTTGTCTTTGAAATCTATGATTTCTTCAAGCAGCATTTTTTAATTCTCATTGTAGAGTTCTTTTACTTCTCTAGCTATATTCCTGGGCATTTTATTATTTTTGTAGCAATTGTAAATGGGTTTATGTTATTGATTTGGGTCTCAGCATGGATGTTGTTGGTATATTGAAATAGTTTTTTTTTTTTGTACATTAATTTTGTATCCTGAAACTTTGCTGAAGTTGCTTATCAGATCAAGGAGCTTTTGGGAAGAGACTCCGGGGTTTTCTAGGAATAGAGTCATATTATCTGCACAGAAAGATCATTTGACTACTTCTGTTTCTATTTGAATGCCTCTTATTTCTTTCTCTTGCCTGATTGCTCTGGTCATGACTCTCAGTACTATGTTGAATAGGATTGGTGAGAAAGGGCATCCTTTGGCCCTTTCCCCATTATGATTTTAATTTTTAATTTGTTAAGATATGTTTTGTGGCCTACCAGTACTTTCTTATTAATTTTGGTCTAGATAACCTTTCTGTTTCTGAAAGTGCAGTAATAAAGTCTTCTTCTTTTTTTTTTTTTTTTTTTGCTGTTCCTTTCTTAAGTATTAATATTTATATATTTTTGGTTGCTTCAATGTTTTATTAATATGTATGTAAAAGTATTTCCTCATGATTAATTAGCTCATTTATTATTATATATCCCTTTAATTTCAGTTTATATGTGTCATTAAAGCTGGAGTGAGTCCATTGTAGGCAGCACATAATTGGGTCTTGGTTTTGTATCCATTCAGCCATTCTATTTCTATGCAATTGGGAAGGATTATTTTGTATGCAATCAATTTCCATTCAAGGTAAGTAGTAACAGGTAAGATTTTATTACTGTTATTTCATTAAATGATTTTCTGGTTGTTTTGTGTATACTTTATTCCTTTCTTCCACTCTTGCTGCCTTCTTTTACAATTTGTATGTACTATAGATTTTTGGTTTTATGTTACTATGAGGATTACATCTGATAGCTATCAAAGTATATTTTAAGCTGATAAGAACTCAATACATAAAAAATCTACACTTTTACTCTTTATACATTGTAATGGTTGTAATCTCACAATTTATACATTTTTATTTTGTACCTTTTACCAAATTATTGTATCCATCGTTATTTTTAACAATTTTTTAAACCTATATACTAAGAGTATAAATGTTTTATACATTTTCCCAATGTTAGAATATTCTGTAGTTGACTGGGTATTTACTTTTTCAAGTAAATTTTAAACTTTCATATGTTCTTATGTTACTAATTAATATTATTTTGTTTCAGCTTGCCTTTTTGTAAGACAAATCTGGTGGTAGTGAACTCCCTTTGTTTTAGTTTATTTAGGAAAGTCTTTACCACTTTATTTCTGAATGATATATTTTCCAGATAAAAAATATTTTGGTTGGAAAGTTTGCTTTTTTTTCTTCACCAGCATATTTAATATGCAATCACATTTCCTTGCTTATTTCTGCTGAAAAACTCATTTATAACCTTATAAATTTCCCATGTATGTAATAAACTTATTTTATCATTATACTTTCAAGATTATCTCCTCATCCTTGATTTCTGATGGTTTGATCGTAATATGCCTTGGTAAAGTCTTTTTTGTGTTGAATCAAATTTGAGGACTTTAAACTTTCTGTACTTGGATGTTTACAGACACTCCTTGATTTGCAATAAATTTGTATTCCAATAATCTTGTTATAAGTTGAAATATTATAAGTAAAATATGCATTATTACATCTAACCTATTGGAGATCATAGCATAGACTTGGCTACCTTAAATGTGCTCAGAACATTAGTGTAAAATAATTAAACATAAAAATTAATAATAAAGTGTGAAATGACTCATGCAAATTTTTTGAATACTGTATTGAAAGTGAAAAGCATGGGCATTTAAGGGCATTTGAAGTACTTAGGAGTTTTTACCAAATGAATATTGCTTTTGCAAAATTTTAAAGTTGAAAGTTGAAAAATCATAAGTCAAATGATTGTAATTCTAGTATTATCTGCTTGTCTTTCCTCAGATTTGGGGAGTTTTTGGCCATTGATTTTTTTAAGTAAGTTTTCTTTCACTTTCTCTCTACTCTTTCTGATATTTCCATAATATAAATGTTAGCTCTTTTCATGGTGTCCCATAAAACCCATAGGCTTTCCTCATTCTTTTTCATTCTTTGTTTTTACCCACTGACTGGATATTTTAAATTAATCTTTATTTAAGTTCACAGATTCTTTCTTCTGCTTGACCAATTGTGCTGTTGGTAACTTCTACTGTATTTTTAAAATTTATTTTTTGTATTCTTCAGCTTCACAGTTTCTGGTTTTTTTTTTTAAGATTACAGTTGCTTCATTAAAATTATAATTTTGTGTATTGTTTTCCTGATTTCGTTGAGCTGTTACTCTGTGTTCGATTGTAGTTCACTGAGCTTCCTTAAATTTTGAATTTATTGTCAGACATTTCATAAACCTACATTTATTTTTGTCTGGTTACTGGAAAATCATTGTGTTCATTTGGTAGTGTTGTTTCCTTCAGTTTTTCATGTTTCTTATTACCTTGCATGTTATACGCACATCTGTTGAAGCAGTCATCCCTTCCAGATTTCACAGACTAGTTTTAATGAGTTTAGACCTTTACTTGTAGTTGAGTATGAGGGCATTAGCTAGAGGGTTGCATGATTCTGTCTCCAATGTCAGCATAGTGCTATATTCCTTGTGCAGATCTGTCAGTTGAGGTCAGCATCAACAAAGATTGCAGGGGTCTTCAGTTGTCAATGCTGTGGGTATTCACAGCAGTTCGGAGGACCACTGAAATATTTGGTAATGAAGGTTACCAGAGTCCTCCATATATCTTTTTGTCTAACAGGGGGAAGTCATGGTGCAGGGGATCCCTCTTGTCACTTAGTCTGACTTATAGGAATATTTTTAGTGGCTGTGAAAACATTATCTAATGTGCAGCATTCATGTTGTACTCAGAGAGCTGGGTCTATATCGCAGGCAAACATGAAGATGGCATAGCCTTCGGGTCCATGATAGCAATAACACCAGTATACTGGGCATAAGCATCCCCGATGCCAAGTTGGTATCTGTGTTCCAGCTGTGGGTGCTTGTGGAGCAGTCAGAGAACCAAGTTACAGATCAAGGAAGTATGCAGGGCTACAGCAGCTCTGGAGTCTTGGTTTGGTTGCTCCCACTGGGGTGGTGGCTCTGGTGTCCTATGTGCAGATGTTCACTCAGATTCATAAAACAAGTTCTTAGAGACATTCAAAGAGACTTAGATTCCCACACAATAATAGTGGGGCACTTTAACACCCCACTGACAATATTAGACAAATTACTGAGACAGAAAATTAACCACAGATATTCAAGATGTGAACTCTGCTCTCAATCAGGCAGACTTGACAGATATCTGCAGATCTATCCACCCAGAAACAACAGAATCTACACTCCACTCATCACCACATTGCAATAACTCTAAAACTGATCACATAATTGGAAGTAAAACACTCCTCAGCAAACACAAAGCAACTGAAATCGTAACAGTCT
This sequence comes from Cacajao melanocephalus, assembly GCA_963573385.1. NCBI lineage: Eukaryota > Metazoa > Chordata > Mammalia > Primates > Pitheciidae > Cacajao > Cacajao melanocephalus. The sequence continues at coordinate 148,978 of CAUYLG010062175.1, forward strand.
CTCAGAACACAATGTAGTCAGACTAAAAGATTAAGAAATTTACTCAAAACCACATAATTACATGAAAATTGAACAACTTGCTCCTAAATTAATCTTGATTAAATAATTAAATTAAGGAAGAAATCAAGAAGGTTTTGAAACTAATGAGAACAAAGATATAATATACTAGAATCCCTGGGAAACAGCTAAAGCAGTGTTAAGAGGGTAATTTATACCACTAAATGCCCACATCAAAGATAAACTAGAAAGATCTCAGGTTAACAACCTAATATCACAACTAAAAGAACTAGAGAACCAAGAGCAAACAAACCTTAAAACAAGCAAAGACAAGAAATAATCCATATCAGAGGTGAACTGAACGTGGTAGAAACATGAAAAACCCTTCAAAAAACTTAACAAATCCGGGGGCTCTTTTTTTTCTTTTATTGCATTTTAGGTTTTCAGGTACATGTAAAGAACATGCAAGATTGTTGCATAGGTACACACATGGCAGTGTGATTTGCTGCCTTCCTCCCCTTCACCTATATCTGGCATT